>SJYO01034137.1:47066368-47316371 GCA_006410555.1 Capra ibex | reverse complement strand
AGTGCCAAGTGTATAACGACTTCGGACCGAACGTCTTAAAACTCGTAACAAAATGATCGCACACTCTACACAGAGGAACTTAGAAGAACTTCTTAGGAAGGACGAAACCTACGGGTCCTACTTCTTCTTTAAGCTTATTTACCTTTGACAAAACTGTCCTTCAAACCACTTAGTAGAACCCACGACTCGGGGTACATTGTGATAGACTTTTATTACTCTACAGGAGTCAAAAATACATCGATTTCGAAATTTATCTGATACACTAATTGCATGAAGTCCACGAATAGTGAGTAAGTAAGTAAACATTTACTTTATGGATTTATTTCCTCAAATTCCCTCGAGGAAACATCGACACTAGACCACGCATGTCATTGTCTCTTTACAATGAGAACCGTCTACTTTAAACAACCTGTCTAAGGATGACCAAGCAATCGAACTGGTGTGAAATAAACTTATAACCAAACCCCTAAAAAAAGATTCACATTATGTCCAAACTAAACCAGAAATTATAACTGGTCTCAGTGTATAAGTATCGAAACCTTCTTTCGACTTCTATCATACTAGCCTTCGAGAAAGTCATTCCGTCCCCTTTACCTGTTTTCTATGGGTATCGAAGGACAATACCGAATGAAGGAACGGGAGACGGTAGTTCTTCCCGGCTTCTCGGATAGTGAAGTACTAAAGGGGGAACCCAAATTGAAGTCCCCGTAAAGAAGGATAAATACTCAAACGAAACGGAACAGTCTTTTGATACGTTGAGACCTTTCATGAATGACAACACGGAGTCGATAAGTCTTTGCAACTGGTACAAATCTTGAACTTCATATAATTAGTCAAGTCACTAGAAAAGGGATACGAGGGAAAGTAGAAACAAGAAAAGAATCTTATTCCTGGAGTAGGAATTTCCTTTTCTCCGAACAGTTTCGACAATTGATCGAATACCCATTCTTTCCGTTTAATTACAAAATAGAATTACACGGAGACGAGGTAATACTCCCTTTTCCTTCATAAAGTCACATCGTTAATACTGACTGAATACACAAAACAAGGAACATTTGACGATGACGGAGTTTATTTTACTTTTCTTGTTTCTCGTATCTACTTAGGTGTCTTCTGTAGATTCAACGAGAGTCCTATACCTTTCTAAATCTCTTCGTCGTCCTTTTGTCTAATTAGGACCCTATTTACCTTTGAATCCCCCTTTACCCATTTATACTACTATGTAATTGTCGACGGACAAGAGAAGACATCATCTGAACAGTGATACCCCACCTCGAGTGGGGTGAGAAATTCGTTCGAGGTTAGGAACGGTTACGGAAGGAAGGATCGATCTAATTTCACTATAAACATAACCCTTTTTTTTTTGAAATATACTTACAATCCGGGAATTATATTAAAGAGGACTTTTTTATAATTACAAAAAGATTTTACAAAACACTACTTCACGATAAACTTTTTTAAGTGTAACAAGACTTAATCAAGAAACTTTCCTTGTATATGAATCGTACCTAATTAGTAAAAACGTACGTAAACACTTTATTTCCAGTACAAGAATCTTGAAACCTTGGTTTACGACATGAGGAAAAGACTCCATCTTTGTGTGACGTCTTGCGGTGGAGACCCGAAAAAGTAAGGGGACCCTCACACTGTCATCCACTGTTCATTGTTGTCATAAATAACATTCTTATTGGATATAAATGACAGTAAAAATGTCCTCCGTAATCTTTATGTTTCCTATGTCACCTCGACATTCTCTTATATTTTGAGTTGGAGCTTCTATTTAAGGAACTCTTGTCCTTGAGAAGGACAAATAAAGAAACAAGAGATGATATGTTGTATGATGTATCTCATCCGTAGTTTACTTACTTCTTACTAAGTCAATTACTTTAGTCCGTAGTAAGATAGATGTATTAGTAAAATAAAGATATACATTCAAGGAACACAACTCACCATCGACTATCACAAATTATTTTCTACTTAAAATCGATCTTTCGGTACAAACTCGAGATAATAATAAAATCTATCTTTTTTTGTGTCTCTAACTCACCCACGACCTTACAGAGGTAATAAACGGGGGTCTCTACATACCTTATCGACTCTTATCACGGGGCAACCGTCTTGTACCATCCTTTTAAACGTACAACCGAAGGGTGTTCCTGGATAAGACACGACGATAAAGTATAAAGTCAGAGGTCCTATGGTGACAACATTGTAGAATCTCACGATTTTAAAATGGTGGTTTTATTAAGACTTTTTCTTTCTTTACCTTTAATTAGTTTAATTTGTGTAAGGGGACCCTCTTGTCCTAAACATCGATCACGGTGAAGTAGTCTCCAGCCACTATTCTCCTCTTTCGGTCCTCGTATCCTCACCCTAAGTCCCTCTGGGTCGGAGGACGACACACCACCCCCGTCCCGTCCCACGGAACCCGGTGTCAGTTCAACCACATCCATAGGGCCCCACGGTACACTACTTGGCCCCTACAGTCCATCACTTAACACAGTTCCAAGGTCCGGGTAAACGGTCGAACTTTCGACGAAGGATAGACGACGACGACGATGATTCAGCGAAGTCAACACAGACTGACACACTGAGGTACCTGTCGTCGGGTGGTCCGAGGGGAGAGATGTCCTAAGAGGTCCGTTCTTATGACCTCACCCAACGGTAAAGAAAGAGGTCGAAGGATAGATTATCGTAAATAATTCTAAGTCCTTCCTTCCACTCCGGTAACCCCCAACTCCGGTCCGTCTTCCGGGTCGGTTTACCCTTCCTACGTCCCTTGTAATGGACCTACGGGGTCCACAAGGGACGAGTACTCCGAATTCTTCGTTTTAGATAAAGTCTGGAATGGGTAGCGACCTTTAGACTAAAATATATGTGACGGTGTAAAAAGATCCCGATGAACCCATTGTCCATCCGACTCAGACGGTTCTCATTCCGTCTAAAAATGAATGTGTTTACATAAAAGATTTTTGGTTTCTCGTCAACCATCGATCTTTCCTCCTCCTCCACCGATCCCTTCCGTGCCAGATTACCTAAAGGAATTCGGAAACCATCGAGAAACCGTACACTTACGTTGAAGTCGATTAGGGAGAGGGAAAGTTTTGCTATGACGGAAAGACTTTAAAGAAGGTAGTTTTCACTTTTGTTAGGGGTTTACGAGACCTCAGTTTTATGGTCGTCATAAGGTTGGTTATGAAGGGTCGTTTTGGGTCGGTGACGGTCCTTCTCACTACCTCTTCCTAACTAAAAGGGTATCTACATGAACGATTCGGGGTCCTCCTCTCGTGTTCTTTTGACGTAGGGTAAACAACCTACCGTTACTACACCAACCAAAAGAAGTATGACGTTGTAGGAGACCGTAGAAGGACGTTCTGTGTTGTGTAAGATACCCCAATCTCGGTCTTTGAATTGGACCACGACTCAAATAATCTTGACACAGAAAAAATAATGAATTTTAACTCGTCCGAGGAGACAGGTTCTTATAACCTCACCCGACGGCACGGGAGGAGGTCCCCTAGAAGGGCTGGGTCTTTAACTTGGGTGCAGAGGACGCCGAGCATGTGACATCCACCTAAGAAATGGTGACTCGGTGACCCCTTCGGGTGAATTGTAGGTCTCTTACCATATTTAGAACTTACATGACTTACAAGAGATTACTTTCCGTAAATCTTAATTAGTTCCCACAAAAGAAAAAGGGACTTTCAGTTTTAGTCCGACATTTTGTTTTTGGTCTTGGTATGGTAACTCGTTAAATCGGTATACATAAAGTTAGTCTTCGTTTAGACCTAAAAACTAGTAAATAAGTAGTAGTCTGTGATATAAGATAATTTTTGATTGTTGGTCCGGGGTGAAAAGAGAGGTCTTTTCCTTTCTTCTGACTTCGATGTCCCATTACTCGGCCTTCACTGTCCCTTTTGTCGACCTATGTCACCCTATCTTCACTAGGGGTTTCGTAAAAGTAAACTGCCACAGTTTCTGTCGGCGGTTCCGACACTGGATCATTCCAAGCCGACATAGTAGGCTTACACCGGCGTGTGCAACCATTCCTCGACGTGACAGAGCCGTGACGTGTCTCGTCGAAAGTCGGTCAAGGCGGCGAATCATCAAGGGCACATTTGTCTTCAGGGTCCTCTGTCGTGAAAATTTTTATATTTCAACTGAGGACAGAAGTAAAATTTTTCTCTCGTCTGAAAAGTCAAAGTGGACCTACTCTACTCCGATTCGCTACTCAGATTTAAAAATTTTATAGGTAGGTAGGGTTGATTAAGTTACCACAAAAGAAAAGAACTATAAAAATTATAAAGAATGACGTAAAAATAACCTGATATCAACTAAATGTCACAGTACAATGAAAGACGATATGTCGTTCAGTTTCCATAAAAGATTTTTATTTTCGTTAAAAAGTAGAAACCGTCCCAGTGGTACTCTCTCACGAATGGAATACAAAACATCTGAGAGAAAGGTTATTAAACCCAAACGGACCATCGAGGCGAACTTTTCTTAGGCGGACGTTATGTCCTCTGGACCCAAGTTAGGGACCCAACCCTTCTAGGGGACCTCTTCCCTTATCGATGGGTGAGGGCATAAGACCGGACCTCTTAAGGTCCCTGGCATGTCAGACACCCCAACGTTCCTCAACCTGTGTTGACTCGCTGAAAGTCAAAGTGTGAAAGTGAAAGGTTATTGAATGTGAAAAGTTTTATTCATTGATTTATTCACATGATTGTGTATGACGTTTTTTACTCTGTCAAAAATGAGTCTAGGTCGATATCTTATCTTTGATTTCGTCTAACCAATGAATGTGTGTTTTAATTGCGGCGAACAAACTGATACAACAGAAGTAACACTTTCTCAATTTTTTGTTCCGCAATAGAAAACCTCTTTAAGAATATATAGTAGTAATTCCTTTATCTTCAATTTTTTCAAAAATATTAAGTCGATCTCATTTTCGAAATCCGGTTAAATTTAAGGTAATTAAGTATCAACCAAAGTAAAGTCTATCACTGACCTAACTGTAAATTAAAATGAGTCGTTTCAAAAAGAAACACCTATTATTACGTTCACTAATATTACGTCATTACACATTCGTTCTAACATCCTCATTGTAAATTTTATAATTTTCTTATTAGACAAAAACTTCTAGGAATTCCAGAAAACTTTGTCGAGAAAGGTATATTTTTCACTTGTATGGTTTGTGTTCAATAAAATAGAACAGAAACTTCGTTTAGAAGTCTCTTTATAGATCGTCTTTCGAGACGAGTGTATGAAATTCAATGGGACTTTGAATTTTCATTATGTCAACTGGGAACTTGTTACACCCAAGTCTGATGTACCTAGGTGAATATTCGTCTAACAAAATTATCATTTATGATGTCATGATGTGTTAGACACTATTAAACTTAGGAATCTAAAGTTTGTCACCTACGTCTCCCCGACTGATATTCAATTCGGGTTAAAAAGTTGACACTCCTCCCAAAGAGGGGTTGGCAGTTCGATAAGTTACCAGTCAATATGTAAGAGGGGGGTCATATAGGGTACTGAATCTACAAAATCTGACCAGAAAGGAAGATGAATCAAACTACTAACTCCAAATTGTCATATCGGTCAGGGTGAGTCACCCAAGGACCTGGCACTTACTTTCTATCTAAACCCTCGGTTAATCCGGAGACGATGAATTCTGAAACTGACAATCTTGTACAAGTCGGGATCCCTTACCTACACCAGGTAACTGACTCATTTCCATTGTCCGGGACTTTTTGTCTACAGACAATCCGTTTTATACCTCGTCGGATTGTAATAGAAAATTTTGACAACGACTCAAAAGCAACATACAAGTAAATTGTTTATAATTAACTTGTGGATATATGGTCCAAGATCTGTAAATATCCGTTTATTTTTATCTATTTCGGAGACAGGAGTACCTCGAGTGTCAGATCGACCCCTCCGTCTTTTATTTTTGTGTTGAGACACACACACACACACACACACACACAAATGTTTAACACTATGTCTTTAGGAGTCCTCCTACCATTGTCCCACGGGACTATATGTTATCCTTCTGTCCACTCGTAATACTAAAACTCGAGAATCTTATCAGAAGGAACTTACCAAGAATCAAAGAAGAAGGAAAGTAGGATAAACTGTCACTTTCTATTGTTCTTACGGAGTTATCACTTAAAAAGGACACAACGACAGTTATAACTAGAAAGAATTGGTTCTATATTACTTAAATGTCTCCGGACTACTTTGTGCTAACAACCCCAGCACCTTTGTACTTTCCGTTATACCTTAGAACTCTTCCCATGGATCGAGGAACAACAACGAATCAGCGGGTAAGTACAGGTTGACAAACACTGGGGTGCCTGACGTCGTGTGGTCCGGAGACACAAGGAGTGGTAGAGGACCTCAAACGAGTTAAAGTACAGTCAACGTAGTCATTACGGTAGATCGGTAGAATAGGAGACTGTGGCAGAAGAGGAAGACGGGAGTTAGAAAGGGTCGTAGTCCCTGAAAAGGTTACTCAAACAGAAGGATCGAGGAACGATGACGACGACGATTCAGAGAAGTCAGCACAGGTTGAGACACCGGGGTATCTACCGTCGGGTGGTCCGAGGGGACAGGGACCCTAAGAGGTCCGTTCTTGTGACCTCACCCGACGGTAAAGGAAGAGGTTACGCACGTTCACTTTTCACTTTCACTTCAGCGAGTCAGTACAGGTTGGGAGTCGCTGGGGTACCTGACGTCGGAAGGTCCGAGGACGCAGGTACCCTAAAAGGTCCGTTCTCATGACCTCACCCCACGGTAACGGAAGAATCCTTCTGGATTTAAGACGATTCCTGGTCCCTCCTCCGTCTCTCTCTTCTCTTGTCATACATGTTTAAAGAAATCCTAACCTCACTACAACCAACACGACACCTGAAACGACTTGAACGACATACAGGGATTCAATTCAGAGCATTGAAGTGACTTAGAGTAAAAAAAGAAGATATTTTACTCTCTTAATTTTACTCTATTAAAGACTTCGGGAAAGTCTAGGTTTCAGAACTTTCTGATATATCATATCATATATTAAATCATGTCTGAGACTTTGGTCTACATTCTTAAATTTATGGTTGAGACAGTGGATGACCGACACTCGAACTTATTCCAAGAATTGAAGAGACACGTAAGTAAAGGTTTTCACCTTCTATTATAATCACGGATGGCGTATCGTCCTCCTGAGATACTTAATTCTTGAACATCGTCACGACGGAGTATCATTCACGAGTTATTCTCACAACGATAATAGTTATAGGAGACTTTCTTTTAATAGAGATTTCCTACTCTGAGGTTATCTCCGTCTTACGAGCTCTGTGACCTCGTTTGTATATTTGTCTTGTCACACATCCAAGGTTCTAAGTGTAAAGGTCATAAGGATAGTGTGGAGGGAAACAAAGTCGTACCAAATTTCCCCGTTAACGAATAACGACCTTCTCCCCGATATTGGTATCTTACGAGATAACCTACGGGTATCCTGGAGAAGAAAGAATCCTGTGTACTTCTACTGATTCAGAGACCCATACCCTATACATGTCCTATAATTTCACGAATGAAGTATTAAGACAGTGTGCGCGTCACGTCGGTCATGGTATTCCGTCGTCTCTATTTACGGTCCTGCTTTCTACGACTCTACACCTAAGGAAATTCCGTTACTCACAAAAAGAAAATTCGTTGAATTACTCTGGAGTAATTAACTTGAACCCTTCCTCAAAAGTTTAGTGTTTTTTCAAGTAAATTTTTAATATTCGTAATTGAAATCGGCTGAAGACAGACGAAGTCTAAGACACAATTACTTCGATTCCGTCTCGACATTATTCGTCGTATCAAAAAGAGAAATAAAGAAGTACGAAAATTTAGAGACTTCAACATAGTGAAAAAAGAAACAAGATAAAAGTATTTATGATGGACCAAGTCAACCAACTTAACAAATTACTTATTTCTTATTTGACTATCGACCATATATAGAAAAAGGACACACGTATACACATGTTAATACACTGTCGGTTCATTCCGTTTAACATTTTGAGACGTGTCGGAAAAGGATGTGGAAAGAATCTAACTCCCTATAGGTTTTATCAAGTCTTGTCCCTAAGGGTGGAGACCTCAGATTACGGACTACTGGACTCCACCTTGACTACATTATTGTTATCTTTATTTCACGAGTCATTTACATTAGGTGAACTTAGCAGACTTTCAGTAGGGGGACTGGGGCCAGGTACCTTTTTGACAGAAGGAGTTTTGACCAGGGACCACGGCTTTTCCAACCCCTGACGACCAAATCTTCTACAACGAAGAAATCATTTTTCTCTGTTTGATCCTATCATACTACCCTTCTTTTAACAAACACTTAGAACATTTTAAATTATACATCAGCGAAAGGACCACCAGGTCACCAATTCTGAGACGGGAAGGTGATGTACCCCATTCTCAAGCTAGGGACCACCCTTGATTCTATGACACACCGTGTCGTCCCCGCCCCTTTACATCAAAAAATCTATTTTTCGTTTCTTTTTTTTCTATTAATTGAGATGAATATCTTTTTGATCAACGGACTGTAAAAAGACCTCTAGTCGTGTGATCCCAAGGAGAAATAACAAGGAACGTCTCTAGTTGGGAAAAGACCCCCTTTTCTGGGACTCACTAACACTGGTCGGGTGTGGAGAATCGGGACTGGTACGTGGTCCTGGGGTGAGGGTTGGTCGGTGGTCTGTGTCCTTGTAAATGAGTCTTTTCGGAGGCCATGAAGGGTGAGGGGGAGGTAGTAGGGGTCCGCGCATCGTAGAGACTACTCGGAGAAGGGGTAGAAGTCAAAGAGGAGGGCGAGGTTTCTGACAAGTGTTCCTCGAGTCAAAAAGGATTTCTCATTCTTTGTTTTTTCAGAAATACACTCTCAGACGAATTCTTTATTGGCTGAGGTTAAATATTTCCGGGGAAAGTAAGACAAACGACCGGACACGAAGGACTCGTCGGCGCCCACCCTGTCGAGTTACCCCGGATCAGTGTCCGACGTTGACGATTAAAGGTAGGTTCGGACGCGGTCCCTCCTCCTCCCTTCCCACGTACGGCGGGACGTCTACGGGAGGGTCTCGTCGGGATCCTTGAGACGGAAATTTGTCTGGTTACGTGCAAAGGACTCGCTCCTCCAGGAAAGATGGTTTATTGAACGAAATTACTAAAGGGCACATGTCTCACTGAAATAAAAAGTATTTTACGGAATGAATCTTTATTGTTGACTAGTCTCTTTTATTATCCATAATTCATCTTTTACCAACCTTGGATTCCAGAGAAAGACGACGTCCAGACGTTTCACCATGGGACGATTTGGTCAGACACTGTAAAGGACAACCTTGGTAGTCCCACCACGGGGTTCACTCCGTCTCGATAAGACTCTCTCAAGGGAGAACCAGAACCCAGAGTCCAATCTTAATGTATCTCCAGTAGTGTGTCAGGTCTGGAACTTAGATTTGACACCCCCATTTCTCTGCCAACCAAAATGACTGAGTGTTGTAAAAAAACCTTCGACACTTTAGTTTATCAAAATGAAAAAAAGTATATATATGTTATATATATATATGTGTAAAAGTAAAAAGGTAAGATATAACTATTATATATAAAACAGATATAAATTTTGTATTTATATATTTAAAATATTATATATTCTATACATTTGTAAATTTTGTATAAATATATAATACACATACAAAATCTAAATTTACTTTATTGTAAACATAAATCCTGAGGTCGACTTAAAGTATCGTCGAAATATTTGACCCTCTTACGTTGGTACATGGTCCTAATTATACCATTTTCAAAGTGAGATAGAATAAAAAATTTTAAAATATAATTTGTACCTTATCTTACGTTTTACCTACTCTGAAATTCTATTTTTACCTTACATTGGGAACGAACATCTTCTTTTCCGGCTCTAAAAATCCCCGTGTCTAAAGAAGGTAAGAGAGTTGGGTTCGACTATGGGACTCTGTGACCCGTCGTTTTTAATCTTTCTAAGAGATGAGTCTCGATCAATTTGGGGGTCGGGGTGGAAGTAAGACATTAATATATAAGATATCGGAAAAGTCCAAAGAGAAAAATTTTTAAAGAAATAAATGTGACAAACAAGGAAGTATAGAAACAAAGTGATACAACTTAATGAAATAAAAAATTTACGTTTAAATAAATAAAACTAACCTCCGATTAATGAAATGTTATAACATAACCAAAACGGTATGTAGTCATACTTAGGTGGTGTCTACATGTGCACAAGGGGTAGGACTTGGGGGGAGAGAAGAGGGAGGGGCATGGTAGGGAGACCCAGCAGGGTCACGTGGTCGGGGTTCGTAGGACATAGTACGTAGCTTGAAACTGACCGTTAAACAAAGTATATACTATAATATGTACAAAGTTACGGTAAGAGGGTTTAGTAGGGTGGGAGAGGGAGAGGGTATCTCAGGGTTTCTGACAAGATATGTAGACACAGAGAAAACGACAGGGCGTGTGTCCCGATAGCAATGGTAGAAAGATTTAAGGTATATATACGCAATGATATGACATAACCACAAAAAGAAAGACCGAATGAAGTGAGACATATTAGCCGAGGTCAAAATAGGTGGAGTAATCTTGACTAAGTTTACATAAGAAAAATTACCGACTCATTATGAGGTAACACATAATATGTATATGACACCATATATGTTATGATGTAACACATATACATAGTGTCGAAAGAATAGGTAAGTAGACGACTACCTGTAGATCCAACGAAGGTACAGGACCGATAATATTTGTCACGACACTACTTGTAACCCGATGTGCAGAGAGAAAGTTAAGACCAAAGGAGCCACACATACGGGTCATCACCCTAACGACCCAGTATTCCGTCAAGATAAAGGTCAAAAAATTACTTAGAGGTGTGACAAGAGGTATCACCGACATGATCAAAAGTAAGGGTGGTTGTCATATTCTCCCAAGGGAAAAGAGGTGTGGGAGAGGTTATAAATAACGAACATCTGAAAACCTAGCGTCGGTAAGACTGACCGCACTTTGCCATGGAGTAACACCAAAACTAAACGTAAAGAGACTATTACTCACTACAACTCGTAGAAAAGTACACAAACAATCGGTAGACATACAGAAGAAACCTCTTTACAGACAAATCAAGAAACCGGGTAAAAAACTAACCCAGTAAATAAAAAGACCTTAACTCGACGTCCTCAACGAACATATAAAAACTCTAATCAACAAACAGTCAACGAAGTAAACGATAATAAAAGAGGGTAAGACTTCCGACAGAAAAATGGAACGAATATCAAAGGAAACAACACGTCTTCGAAAATTAAAATTAATCCAGGGTAAACAAATAAAAACGGAAATAAAGGTTATAAGACCCTCCACTCAGTATCTCCTAGGACGACACTAAATACAGTCTCACAAAACGGATACAAGAGGAGATCCTCAAAATATCAAAGACCAGAATGCAAATCTAGAAATTAGGTAAAACTTAATGAAATTTGTGGTCGAAAGACAGGACTAAGTGAAGTGTCTGGTTGGGTCTTCGGGGTTCAAGGATTACATCCCAGGTGAATTGTCAAAGTACCCGATCTCCTTCAGTCAAGTAAGTAAATTTGGGATCAAAGGATCAGACTTTTATCCTTACTATCGTAGACGGAACGGTAAGGTTTGTCGATACTTTAGTTTTACTGTATTATATGTACCTTCTGGAGAACAGTTACTACTTCATGATGAATTTATAATCAGTAGGGATCTTCACCTGACACTCCTTCCGACTCGCGGCTTTTTGACTATGAAAACTTGACACCACAACCTCTTCTGAGAACTCTCAGGGAACCTGACGTTCCTCTAGGTTGGTCAGGTAAGACTTCCTCTAGTTGGGACCCTAAAGAAACCTTCCTTACTACGATTTCGACTTTGAGATCATGAAACCGGTGGAGTACTCTTCTCAACTGAGTAACCTTTTCTGGGACTACGACCCTCCCTAACCCCCGTCCTCCTCTTCCCCTACTGGCTCCTACTCTACCGACCTACCGTAGTGACTGAGCTACCTGCACTCAGACTCACTTGAGACCCTCAACCACTACCTGCCCCTCCGGATCGCACGACGCTAAGTACCCCAGCGTTTCTGAGCCTGTGCTGACTCGCTGACTTGACTTGACTACTTATTAAAATCAGCTCTAGTCACCGTATAGTAATATGTAAAATGATTACATAATCAATGATCTACTTCTTCTTGATACATCCCCCTCCTTTAAAACTTTATATTCGGTAGATTCTTCTAGTCCAGATATCACAATGGAGTCACTTACTGAAGTCATAAACTTTACTAGTGTATAGTCCTCTCTCTTCCTTCTTCTTTCTCTACTCATTTACAGTCTTGTTTCAAGACGAGACACCAAGTCGTAACCCTTGAACTTCAGTCTTATCGAGGAGTACCGGGTTCAGCGATATCTCCTTTTTCAGGAATCTACTATGAATGGAAGTTAATAATCTGTTGGGGTTCTGTGTCTGGTACCTCAAGACTCATATTATAAAGAGTGTCGGTCCTAGACGGGTTTGACATTTACCAGTTGTGATCGGGGTGAATCGAAAGTTTTATTCATTACGAGAACAGACGAAGATGTCCGACCACGTCGGACAGAGAGGAGGGACCACAAGCGTTCTTGTTGGTCTCCAACAATTTGTACATGACACATATCCCGTGATATGATCGTGGTACGTTTGTATTGAGTAGAATAAAATTGGAGTGTCGTTGGGATTCTTGATCTATGAAAGTATATAGGTAAAATGTCAACTGTTTTGACTCCGACTTACAAATTCTTTGAGTTGGTCACTTATATCCCGTTTTCTAGGTTGACTTTCCATCATCACACTGAAATTTGGACCCACCCAAGGTACAGAGGGACATGAAGGTTGTCCACCGTACCGAAAAACATTTCTTTCATGTCTCCTGTATGGGAAGAACCCCGGACGACGAGGTTAAGAGAATAGTTTTCGGAATTAATATGAACCTCTCCACTCCTGTCTCATCTCGGGTTTTCCCTTTCCTAGGTTCCTTCACTACCTGACACAAAAATAAAACCTTCGATTTACTCCCAAACTCTTCTTGTCTCTAGAGTCTAGTAACTCTTACTTTTACAGTAAAAAATTTTTCACTAGACAAGCATAAATCACTCGAGAACCTAGACGACAACCGGTACTATTCAATGTGACCCAACAAAACGACAGAAGGTTTAGAAGACTTTAGGAGTCAAACTGTAATACAAACGAAGATTGTGAGACGAAGTGAGTGGAGTAAATTCAAATAAATCTCTTTTTAGTACTTCACGTTTCGTTTTGTCACCTAAAATCTAGAATTGAAAATTTTTATGGGGTAGAGAATGGAAGATTTGTTCAGTATCTTTAATATCCGTCTTCATCTAAACATACAACCTCTTCCGTTACCGTTGGGTGAGGTTATAAGAACGGACCTTTTAGGGCACCTGCCTCCTCGGACCATCCGACGGCAGGTACCCCAGCGATTCTCAGCCTGTGCTGACTTCACTGAATCGTCGTCGTCGTCATCTAAGGATACAATCCTATTGTTGTCTTCCAAATATAGACTGAGATCTTACTTGAAACCTGATTACCACCCTCCCACCCCCCATATCATCCGTCTATACATCCGGTTTCAAAGTACAGGGTCATATACCGACTGGTTTTTACCAGAAACTGTGTCCTCGTGTCACTGAGGTCACGACTAGGGACAATCTCTGAGACTAAAAAACTTACCAATGAAAACAATGGGAAGTAGTTGATAACTATACTAAAAATTAAGTTATTTTTAATTTGATTGTAAATACTGTCAATATTATTAATATTGTCCAGAAGGGACCACCAGTCTGTCATTCCTTAGGTGGACGTTATGTCCTCTGGACCTAAGCTAGAGACCCAACCCTCCTAGGGAACCTCTTCCTTTACGACGGGTGATGTCATAAGAACGGACCCTTTAGGGTACCGCTCTCCTCGGACCGCCAGATGTCAGGTACTGCAGCGTTCTCTCAGTCTGTGTTGAACCGTTGTACGTAAAAGTGAAAAGTGATATTATCAGAACCATAATTTTAGTGGTTTTCTATTATTAGGTAAACTCCTTTGTGGACCTATATTCACGGTCTACAGATAAAGAGACAAAAGTCCGAGTAAGAAAATTGAGCACCAGACTAGTCATTGAGTCACACATCCGTGGAAAGTGTTACAGAAGAGGTTAGTCATTCTCCGTCGACCACCTCTGTCTATGCGAGAGACTTAACCCAGTTCAACGGTTTGAATGAAGTAGACTAAGGAAAGGAACCGGACAATTACTTCTCTTCTCAGAAGAGAGGAAGGTCCCGACACGACCCGAGTAAAAAACAGAGGAGACTGGTAATCACCAAGGTAAACTAGTCTAATAAGACTCATTGATCAGTGAAGTCGTTATACCCTTTATTAAAACAGACTCTAGTTTACAGACAACGAATAAGCCACGACTCCAGTACAATTTAATATTAGTGGTGAGAAGAGACTAGGGAAAAGGGTTAAAATATCATAATTTTCAGAAGAATAAGTCTAAAAGAACACAGTAAGTCCCAGAGACCAAGTCTGGGTCGACGGTAACCTATTCATTGTCATTTGTTATAATCTTGAGGTTTCAGTCCTCCCAGACTAAGAAGCACAGTGCCCGAGTTTAACGTCAAGGTGACCAAGTCAAACAGAACTAGTACATACTCCTAGTTAATAGTCAAGTAAAGGTTTCGACCTCTTCTGACAACCGTAGAAAGAAAAGACGAAGAGAATCCTCGAAAACAGTGCATGAATTTAATTCAAGGTACGGAAAGAGTGAAAGTGAACCTGGCAAAGTAAATTTATATACTGAACCAAGTCAATACATGAACCCATGACTCGTACGACAGTCACGAAACGTAACTAATCGATCTCTTTTTAATAATAAAAAACATGAATTCACAAAATAATAAGTACTAACTTAGTGTTACAGGGGTTGTGTCCATAATACTTTGTTCAAAAATAATCATGAATAAAACAAAAGGTCTCCCTGAGAAATACATGGTCTAACAAAAAAAGATCTAAATACCTCTACGTTAAACGTACATCGTAACAAATAAAACTATGTACATATTGACACTTTATTAATGGTGTTATTTCAGTCAGTATAGATAACGGAGTGTATTAATCGAAAAAACACACATACATACAAGATTCTTGCAAATTCTAAACGAGAGAATCGTTAAAAATTCATATATTAAGTCATAACAATTGATATCAGTGGTACGATATGTAATCTAAGGGTCTTGAATAAACAGAATATCGACCTACAAATACGGGAAACTGACTACAGAAGGGTATAGGGAGTGGGGATCGGGGACCGTTGGTGATGGGTGATGAATCTCTCTTTAAGAAAGAATTGTCTAGTGACATAAAGCACACTCATGATATTTGAGAGAGAAAAAAAAAAAAAGAAAGAGAAAGACCTTTTCTTTACACAATCTACAGGAAGGATCCCCGGAGACAATATGGGACCCGAAAGAGGAAAGTATCGCGTGTTCGACGATACAACTTTAACGGATAAATACCCAGACAGAGTCGTCGAAATGGAAATCTCACACTGGAGGAACCTTTGACGCAACACAGACCAAAAGACAAGATGGGGACCGAGGGTCATAACGAACTGTGGAATTCATCCGTTTGGGCTTTAGAGAGCTAATGTGACTCTAAGGTTTCCTTTTATCACGGTCTTCAGACCGTTCTGAAGACACATTATCTGTCAATGTAATTTAGTCCGGTGGGTCAACAACTCTTTCTTACTAGACAATCCATTTCCTTCTGACTTTCAAAACCTTGATACAGAAAAACCACAAGAAGTATTTACTGTTTGTCCAGGGGAACACATTAATTTAAGTATTACAAAACAGTACTGTGGTCTTGTGACATACCTTTATGGTTCAGAGGAGACTTCAGGGATAACCCACAAACTCAAACGGTCGGAAACGTGGTAGTGTCATTTGCCATACTTGGTTTGGTGGTAAGTATATTTGGCACACGAGAGAAACAAGAGTGGTCTGGTGTTGAAATCATTAAAAATGTCTGAAAATACATTCTAAGACAAGACTGTAGACATATATACATCTTGAGAATCTCATTTTTCGTGAAGTGTTCGTTCACCCTGATAACTACAATCCCAAAAAACCTGGTTTAGGGTCCTTAAAGTCACAGAGACATTACAGTCTCATAATTAATCTGAAGACACTCTACTTAACCCAAGTAAATTGATTACTACGACCCTCCCTAACCCCCGTCCTCCTCTTCCCCTGTTGTCTCCTACTCTACCGACCTACCGTAGTGACTGAGCTACCTGCACTCAAACTCACTTCAGACCCTCAACGACTACCTGTCCCTCCGGACCGTACGACGTCAAGTACCCCAACGTTTCTCAGCCTGTGCTGACTCGCTGACTTGACTTGACTTGACTTGGATTACTCCTCAGCGGACTTACTACCGACTCGTTCACACGACCCCATCTACGTCCCGATCAACAACAAAGAAGAGGTCGATAAAATTTATCGACGAGATGGCCCCGGTAACTGGTGAAGACAAGTAGGGTAAGGACAGACGAGGAGCCACCACCCACGTGGTGTAGACGTACTGGGTAGACTGTAAACGACTTCTTCACCTTTCCACACGATCTCCGTTCTTAGGTCAGTGAGTGATTCGTCGGAAAGTTCTGTGTGCCTCAAAGACTTTTACTCACAGATATTTGGTGTCTTAAGAGATCGTTGAGGTTGTCCTAAACGAAGAAGTTGGTTCCGTTTTCTATTTCTTTCGGACGGGTCCGTAATCAGTATTTATATTCGGAACACACGATCTTGGGTTTCATTTGCTCACACCCATTCCAATTACTTATAGGTATACAACTTTGATTTTCCTGTAGACGGAGAGAAAAGGTGAGTCAAAACCACACTAACAGCACCTTTATAAGAAGTCCTACTCTCTTCTGGTGTAGGGAACTAGGAAGATACGAACCATCCCGCCTTTTGCGTTCCTTCTCCCTTCCGACCAAAACTTTCTACTCCGACCGTCATCATTAACTGCATCCAACGAGACTACGGTCAAACTGTCTATTACTTTCAAAAATATCCTCTAAAAGTTACGGAGACTTTTGATAAACGATCCTACAATACAAAAGCGGTCGGCCTTTATTTACATAGTAGGATGAAAATTTGAGTGGTCGTTACTTTCGTAAATAGAGTTCTTTAAGCTCTTATGCAAAGATATGTCTGTCGATTAGTGGTACGGACAGACACTTCACCGGGTAAATAGAATCGGAGTTGACGTACTGTCACATGCAACGGGAGTCAGTTCACTTATTACGAGATTGGTCCGTACTTGTCGAGAAGACTGAGAAGATGTGTATGAAGAAAACCACACAAACCAATCGTGTGACATATTCATACTAGACTTGTGAGTAAGGAGAAGTCGTCTCAGTCGTAACTTATTGTCTTATTGTCCTGAGACACCTGGATAATAAGGTGTTTTACGAACAAGTCCGGACAGGACGGACACGGAACCACTACCTCCTGTGTCATCGGGACTCGGACTGGGTAGGAGTCGTCGTACTCGAGGTAGGAACCGGGACGAAACACCTTCTTTGATCAGTAAAAATGTCCTTTCTGGATCATTATCCTAACATAAAAGACCCCAAAAGATCACTTTCATGATCTAGAGTCTCTGAATTCATAACTGAACAGCAGGAGTAGACACTGGAACCAGTCCAGTAGACTAGAGAGACAACAAAGAAGTAGACGTTTAACCAAAGACCAAACGGAGTCTCCATAAAGGGGTTTATCACCTTTTGTGTTATACTCAAGAACTTCCATTGAAAGGTGACAACATGAATAGTAAGACAAGTATAACTATAGGATTTTAATTTACTTTGTTCGGAGTCCTCATAGTGGACCTTCAATCACAGTTTAGGAGAGTGGAAGTCCATTCCCGTTGTAAATCTAACAGGTAGTCTTTTGGACTAAATTTCGACTGAAGGACATTAAAAAAAAATTCAAGATTTTATGTTTTTGAGAGTTTCGGGTAGATATTCACTACCATTTTTCGTTCGGGGAAAGACCCTTTACTAAGAAACTTGTTTTCATAATATCCACGAAGTAAGTAAGTGAAATGTTTCTCAATAAATTTCGGACGGTACTCGGTTCGTGACAACACCCGTGGTCACTAAGTGTTCACTAGTTTTGTCTGTTTAAGGGTCACGAGTCCCTCGAATATAAAATCATCCTTTATGTTCGGTATTTTTTATTTCTATTTTATGTAGTCCAACACTATTTGCGGTTCTCTCTTGTATTTTGACTCATTTTCCCTACTCTCCACATTCTTCCTCCCCACTAAG
Source organism: Capra ibex (assembly GCA_006410555.1). Classification (NCBI taxonomy): domain Eukaryota; kingdom Metazoa; phylum Chordata; class Mammalia; order Artiodactyla; family Bovidae; genus Capra; species Capra ibex. The sequence continues at coordinate 47,297,890 of SJYO01034137.1, read as the reverse complement.
AAAAATCGGTTCTTCCGGTACCTTCCGGAGACTATTCAATCACAAACTCGCCTGTGGACTTAGTTCACTCCTCCAGTTGAGATTCTTATCGTAAGATCTCCCCGGCCTTCCATGTTTCCGGGACTCTGTCCTCATTCGAGTGGTAAAAATCCCTTGTCGTTCCTCTGCGACATCGACATAACGTCACTTTTCTACTTTCTACTTTAGTCTCTCTACGGGTGCCCGGAACAATAAATCGAGAATATATGGGACATTTCTTGACTCGAAAATGAGGAACACTGTATGGAAAATAATCGTTTGTGAGATCAACGATGTACTTCTCATCTGACTTTCCTCATTCCCGTTCTAGTCCTTTCTGTCATTTTACACCTTTACCAGTTCGTTCTTTATTTCCACCAATCCGGTCACACCGTCGTCACCTTCCCTCCTCTCGTCCCTTACTAAGACCCTAAGACCTGTATCAAACTTCCTTGTCAAGTTCCTAAACGACCAGTTAACCTCCAGTCTACACCAATTGTTTCTTCGTTTTTCCATAGGAGCATCAAAATTAGACTCGTTGGTCTCCTTACCTTGACGGCAACTGACGGTACTCCTCGTCCAGATCCCCCATCTGTTAATTTTTAAAACAAACCCTGAATAGTTCCGACTCTACGGGTAAGTACACCTCTCTAACTCATCCATCAACTTATACACCCAGACGTCTAGTCATCGTTCCGATCATTGATTCTATGTCTAAACTCTCTAAATTCGTACCATGAATGTCGACACCCAGACTTACTCTAGCTACCCCCTGTCCCCACCCTACCCCACCGACAACTCGTATTTGTATTTTTACGTGTTTCTGTGGCTCTGGATCCTTAACTCTTCTACTTATTTTGGCTCTCCTCTTTGACTCCACTTTGACTGTCATTGTATTTTGTTCTTAGTTCTTTCTGTCTTTTACTGTTCGCAACCGTTCCTCCACCTCTTTAACTTTGGGAACACGTGACGTGACAATCACCTTTATATTTTATCATGAAGACGAAACCTTTTGTCCTACCTCCCAGGAGTTTTTAGTTTTTACCCTAATTGTATAGGTCGTTAGGGTGAAGGTCCGTATAGAGGTTTTAACTTTCGTCCTAAAACTCCTCTATCAACATGAAGGCACAAGTATTATTGTAACAAGTGTAATCGGTTCTCCACCGTCGTTGGGCTCACAAGTAGGTACCTACTTGTCTATTTGTATTCACAATATACATATATTTACCTTATAATGAATCGGAATTTTTCCACCTTTAGGACGGTGTACGACGTTATATCTACTTGGAACTCCTGTAATACGATTTACTTTATTAGGTCAGTGTTCTTCAGTTTATCATATACTAAAGTGAATGTGTCTCATAGATTTCATCAGTTTGAGTATCTTCGTCATTTTAACACCAACGGTTCCCCATCTCCCCTCTCCCTTTACTCATCAACAAGTTACCCGTATCCCAACGTATAAAACGTTCCAATTTTTGAAGATCCCTAGACAACATGTTGTCACACTTATGCCAATTGTGATGATTTGACGTGTGAATTTCTGCCTATACCACTATCTAAAACAAAACATGGAAAACGGTGTTAAAACTTTCTTAGTTCGTTAGTTCCTTCCCGGTGAAGGGACTTCAGTTTACCTTTTTCACAAATTCTTCTTCCTTCGTTATATTGACACAATTTAAAACGATCTTCCAAAATCAACGACTTGCAACAACAACAACAAATCAACGATTCAGTACAGACTGAGAAAAACGGTGGGGTACTTGACATCGGACGGTCCGAGGAGACAGGTACCCTAAAGGGTCTGTCCTTATGACCTCACCCAACGGTAAAGGAGGAGGTCCCCTAGAAGGATGGGTCCCTAGCTTGGACACCGAGGACGTAACCGTCCGTCTAAGAGATGGTGGTCCCTTCTGGGGTATCAACGACTTATTACCGGGAGTTTCTATAGTTCAAGATTAGGACCTTAGACGTTCATAATGGTATATTCCTATGTCTCAGAATTCAATTCCAAGAACTGTCCTTCAGTAGTAGGATCTAATAGGACCACCTAGGTTTTAAGTTACAATTCATAGGAATGTTCTCTCTCCGTCTCCATCTACTGTGTGTCTTCTCCTCCTCCTCCGTACCACTGGTGTCTCCGTCTGCAGTCCAACTACACCGGTGTTCAGTTTCTTACGGTCGTCGGTGGTCTTCGACCTTCGTCGTTCTTTACCTAAGAAAGGACCTTTCAGGTCCCATTTAGTACCGAGGCTAAAGGTGAATCACCGTGACTCAAACTTGAAGGTCCAAGGTCTTGACACACATTAAAGACGTCAAAGTTCGGTACTGCAAATACCATTAAACAATGTTGTGGGTGTCGTTCGATTCTGGTTTCAGTTCATTCTACTCCTGACTCTTCACTGACAACCTAAACTGTCTGACCCTCGACCTGGACGACCACTGTTTGTGTTTACGTCAAAAATATCTGACGACCTCCTTTCCGATAGACCCCTCTCATCTCCTTTCTTGACCTCCTTCTCTTTACCTATCTCTCGGGTCTGCTCCAGAGGTTCAGTAGACATTCCCTTTCGTCTTCTTACCCAAACGTCTCCCGTACGTCAGTTCCTTGTTCAAAATAACAACAACAAAAAGACTTCTACCCTCTACAAATCGACTACACTAACCAGGTTATTTCTCCTTTCCTTTTAACCACTACGTTCTCTTTTACTTTTTTTTTTTTTTTTTTTCGTTCCTAGTTCAGGAAATTATCTATTCCTACCCTGGGTCCGACTGCACTTCCCCGCGGAGTGGTTCTGCCTCTTGTTTTAGTCTCGTGCTCGTCAAGTAGTAGGTTCTCTTCCGTCTCAAACACTCGAATCTTCACGTCTATGTGTATCCAACCTTCCCAACCAGTACCATCTGATATCCACAAGAGGAGACCTACGACTACCAAAAAGTCACTCTAATCTTCCAATGGTCGATTCTTACTCCTACCTCTCTCGCTCCTTCATAATCTCCAACTTCCTGTCTCCGCTTCCATACTCTTTTCAGTGACTTTCGACTGATTCCTTTACATCTTCTTTTCGACCTGTCGTGATTTCTGGGTGAAATTCAATTACAGACACTTAAACACTACTAAACAAATGAGTTGTGAGGATCGACGAATTCCCATCAAACCCTCAACCTAAGTTGGTCCCAACCCCTAAAATCGTCGACCACACTAACTCCCTCTTTCTCCGTCTCAACGACAAACAAATTTCCCTCACTGGTGTACGATCTGGCGCCTTATTTTCGGTCCATTCCGCCGCATACACCTCTTCCGCTACCGTGGGGTGAGGTCGTCAGAACGGACCTTTTAGGGTACCTGCCTCCTCGGACCACCCGACGTCAGGTACCCCAGCGATCCTCAGCCTGTACTGACTCGCTGAAGTGAAAGTGAAAAGTGAAAGTATGTAACCTCTTCCTTTACCGTCGGGTGAGGTCACAAGAACGGACCTCTTAGGGTCCCTACCCCCTCGGACCACCCGACGACAGAAACCCCAACGTGTCTCAGCCTGTGCTGACTTCGCGGAATCGTCGTCGTCGTCGTTTCACTGTATACTCCCGTACTCCCAAACTCGCTATCACTTTTCCGCCGTCCAAGTCACTTATTCACAGGACTTAAGAATCTTAGACCCACGTCATTCTCATTAGACCTTCCTATCCTTTACTTGACCTCTCTTACCCTTCGAACTTTAGGAAGAAAGTCCTCTTCGACAAGAGAAGTAGTACCCCGAAAAGAAGTATAAATAGACGAAAGGAACTTGTAAATCCAAACCTTAATCCCAACTTTAAATTGATCCAACTCTCTCATCATCTAGACACCCTAAATTACTATTCTCACCGTTCTCACTTTGATGAACTGATAGAGAACTTGTTGTTCGTTTTTCTTGATCTTTCCTTAGTGCGTTCGTAAGTGGAGTCAGAAGTAAAATGTCTTTTGCTTTGACTCCGGGTCTCCTCACTTTCCTGAAGAAAGACTAAAGAACCGTTTCAACTTTGAACGTAGGTCTGGAGATCGGAGTCTTGACTGACGAGAGACATTATGTGGGGACGACCAAGAACGTAACAGAAGTACTTGTGGTCCTTGTGGAACCTCTCGGTACTGACCGTCGAGTAATCCGTAGCAGTACCGGACAATGAAGGTACGGGGAGACAGAAAGGGAGGTGCAAAGGTAGGTCTCTGTGGTGTAAATGATTTTTCTCTAACGGAGATTTTTTGAGGAACCTTTAGATGTGTTAATAGACAAAGAGGGAAGTACGTTGTAATTTGGACAAACTAATTTTCACATCTCTAGACGAATCGTTTATGATAAGTGAGTGATTAGTTCCTTTGAAACATCAGTTTAAACGACCGATAAATGTAAGAAATGTTTTTATCATGTTTTATATTGATTCGACCTTTTTAGTTCGAGGCAAAGAGACCAGACTAGGTAATCTTACAGAGTGACAACCCATCACTAGTGGTATCCCATAAACCCCCAGTCCACTCTCTCTCTATAATAAAAATGAAACAACTGGGGGGTGAAGGGGAGGGTAAGAGGATTATCCCAAAGAGACACCACTGGTGTGTATCTCCCACACTTCCGACACTTTGAATCACTCTTTAAACTTGGAAATATTACGAAGGTTACATAACCCATGGTTCCGCAATCTTTATGAGTTCTTTGTCACTTTTCGTGTAGATTGACCATAGAATTTTGATTTAAATTCAAGAACCAAGACTGTGACCTCATCTCGACGTAAAAGATTTCGTCAAGTAAAACAAAACAAAAAAATTAGACACTCCAATCCCAGAACCAAGTCTTCCAAAGTTCACAGAGTATAAACACACAATACACACAATCAGTGACTCAGCACAGGTTGGGAAACACTAGAGTACCAGATATTGAGTAGTCCGAGGAAACAGGTACCCTAAGAGGTCCGATCTTATGACCTCACCCAACGTAAAGAAAGAGGTCCCCTAGAAGGTAGTATAAATTTCAGAGTATAAATCGAAGAGAAATTCCCAATCACCGTATTTAAACGTCTCCTCGGTAAAAGATTGAACGAGTAAGGATCTTTTTAGAAGTCGGGATTAGAACTTCTTCCGAAGGAAAATACTCGGGCGTCCCGGACGGTTTCGACCTGGTTGAACAATTTACTTTGTGTCCTGGTGAGACGTAAGGTGTATAAATATCTATAAAGATTCGGACACAGTGGTTACTAATTTCACATAATTTAGTCACCGATATTTTTTCTAAAGACAAAACCCATCTCTCAAGACGTTCCATTGAAGACTCAGGACGAATTGAGACTCTAAATTATTGTGGTACTTGAGGTACCATATAATTCATTCCAGTCAGTTCAAGTGTCGGAAAGGAAAGAGTCTTGACGAGAATCATGGACCCCTGGTTAGAGTTTTCACAAGTAAGACTCCCGTCCGATCTTTTCCTTCTTTCACTCGTCGGTTCCACCAATGTATCGAGAATTTTTATCACAGATGTTAACTTCACCAAAGTCCTGATATATATGTGTTACCAGTTTGGGAAAGTAGTCGTGTACTTTTTTACCCACTTAAGATTACACATATTTAATGTGGAGCTATTTAGACTAAAATTTTTTTTTTATCTTAGACATTCTACTGACAAAGGGTTCAGTTGTAAAATCTGCCAAGGAACGTGGGAAACCTCTACCGTTTTTTTTTTTTTTTTTTTTTTGTCACAGGGAACCTCTTCTCAGAAAAAGAACTAAGAGGAGGGGAGGTCGGGTCCCATAAAAACTTAGTCACACCCGTTAATAACAGGAATGAAACACTGTTTCATTTTTTTTTTCTGATGAACAGGGAAAGAGAAAGAATGTAAAAAGGAGATAAGTGAGGTACATTAGTTTCCCTATAACCATACCGTTACATAAAATACGTGGATCCCGTCATCAAAATTTTTACTACAACTGATTTTCCTCTTTTTTACTGAAACATGATACATAGTCTCGACACATTATCGGAATTTTCTACACCATATTTCAAACTGTCAACTGATTACCCCTTTGTAATTTTATTGAAGTAAAAGAATTCTTGCACCCCCGACCGCCCTTTCCTATTTAGAACGTCTTACCCATTACTCTCTTGTAGAGTCTTCCAGTCGTAAATGCGTCCAGGGTCGTTTACTAATATATATAATCAATTATAATAGAAGGGTCGTACTATAATGTGTGGTTTTTATTCGTGAAGTTCATTTCCTTCCCGTGAACTTGTAATGACACTTCCACTTGAACCAACAGAAGCCACCATTCTAATATCCTCTAAAAACACAAGACTTAGAGACACAAAAAGTCGAAAGTTGCCGATACATAAAGAAATTTTTTATATATATATATATATATATATATCAAAAATTTTTTACTTAACAAGGGACGTCGGGGACTTTGAGTTGATTATTTTCTCTCTACTCAGGAAGACCAAATACAAGAGTCCCGACACCCCTAAGATGGACTCAACTCACCAGTGTCTAACCAACTCTCCCACTGAGCCCCGGTCACGATGTTTCCTCGAGAGTCATAGTCTGAATACAAATGTGAAAGTTTGACTCACGCACACATTAAAACGCGGACCCTTTTCAATAACTGCTAAATCTACAACGGATTTTGTTGGGGTTTTTACCACTCTTTCTTCTTACACGTGGTCAGACTTCGAAGAGAAAACGGGGATCTTACCCCTATGGACTTCTAGTCTACTCTATATCAATTCTTAGACCCTCCGTGGAAAACCCCTTTGTACGATACATTAGAATAAACGAGGATTGCTTTCGGTTATATTCGTTAGACATAGGTCCTCGTAGATAAACTACCCTGACGCCACTCCCCGCACCTACTACGGCACATGGTCCGTGAGTAGGAGTCTTCGTCGTCTGGAATGACTCTAGACTGTCCACGACCCATGTGTCACCTCCTGAAAGTAAATTTTTTTTTTTTTTTTATCATCTACGAGTTTCATCAACTCGTGGATGAAACGAGATTCAATTGTAGATCTCCTCTTCTCTCCGACTACCAGTTATTTAACTAATCTATTAAGGTTTAATAATATTATTAACTTTTATTTATCCCTCTACACGTTTTTTACTGCCCGATCTTTCCCCAGGAAACCTATCACACTAGTTCTCTAAACCACAAACCTATCTCCAGTCTACTTCTATCATTATCGTTACCCACAGAGGTGTCCTCGATACGTTGTAACGTTTACCCCCTCTGCCGTTGATACCCCCGGGAACCTACTTTGGATCGGCTCCGACAAATTGGTCATTTCTGTCTAAATCTCGTTAAAATCTTTATTACATAGTCGTGCGACACAAAAAATTTCGGTCTCTTTATCGAACTTAGTATGATCGTGTCCGAGGATCTGACACACCGGAACTCTCCCCCGATTCCTCCCACGACATCAGTGACTCCTTCTAAGGAGTCACCTTTCTAGACTCGACATGCTACGTCCACACACACTTCCTGCTCTCTCTACCGTTTGGGTGCCGACGGCTCCCGTGCTCGACACAACCCTCGTGTGTCTTGTCCGACTAGACTGACTTCTACTCCCGACTACTACACCTCGTCGTCGTCCGTCACCTGCAAAACTACCTTTGTCAACGATACACACGTGTCTGTGAGACGACCGAAATGTAGGTCCTTTAATTTAGTCGGACTCCTCCTCCGTCTTCGGTCAGTCGGAGTCCATGATCCGAACGTTCAAATAAGGTACTGGTGTATTCAGGAAATGTTCGTGATATTGACCTATACCCGACAAGATAGGTCTTCTAGGGTCACTTTCCTTCGCGGTAGGACCTTAATGCCTCCACCGGGTACGTGTGAGTGTAGGTGGGTCACCGACCAAAGGAATCTTTGAATGACTCGCATCGTTCAAGTGCACGAAGACCCAGTACGTGTAATTTGCGAGTTATTTAGGAGCAATTGATTCAAATACAGTGTCAACTAAAAGTCTATTAGTGTAGAGGAATTCCAACAGCTGTGTTTAACCTTTAAAGTTTTAACCAACATTTCTAAATGGGTGGGAGGAGGGGGACGTTTTTTTCCAAAGGGAGGGAGAAAACCTGACAAACAACTCAAGAACGAATTATTAGTGTCAAACAGCACTAGTATCTAAAAGGGGAAACGGAAAGAATCAGGGACTAAAGGAAAGGTACAGGGAACACTCTTACTCTATAATTCATACATTAGGAAGATCCTGTGTCACGAATCATTAACGATTTATTTACCACGACCAGTAAGAGAGATAAGTCCGAGGAACATACCGTGAGGTGTTACAAGTTTTACGACAGTGTTTACAATCTGTGTGCACACGTCAGAATCTCAATAATCGGGGTGAACTGACGACTCGGTGTCTCCGGGCCTTTCTAACTTACTAACGGGGCGATATTTGCCGACCCTCATAGTCGTACCGGATCTTAGGTCCAGAAGAGGATCAAAGACAAAAAGATGAAAACATGACAGAGAGTAACCGTAATGACCCTTACAAGGGTCTGTTGTGGCACTAATTTTTGTTTGGACTTACCTCCTCCAAACTAACAATAACCTTCCGACATAACCCCTCGAGACCTCACTCTTTACCGTTGGGTGAGGTCATAAGAACGGACCCCTTAGTGGTTCCTGTCTTCTCGGACCACCCGACGTCAGGTATCCCAGTGTTTCTCGACCTGAGCCGATTTCACTGAATCGTACGCACATACGTAACCCCTCGAGTCGGTTCCCTGAAGACAACAATGGTAAAACATTCCTCGGTATACTCGTCACCGGTCCTTCAGGTCCCCCAGTTCAGAAGGAACGTTCTAATTTCGACACCAAACAACAACGACAACAAAAGAAAAAAAAAAAATTTCTTTAATTAATTGGTTATCCATTAAAGGATGTTTTATTGTCTTCCGACGACGGACAGGCTAGACGGAACGGACAACACCACCTCATAATCTATAATCTACAGTCATCCAAGTGTCTAGGTAAAGATACCTTTGCCAAAGTAATAAAGAGAAAACAACTTTAGGATCGTTAAACACCAGACCTGAAGGTATAATTTTTCTTTTCTTTTAGGTTGTATACGGTATATTTTATGATTAGAACAAAGGAACCTCATTTGTTTCGGGTAGATTGTAGACTTTTACAGTCGAGGGTAGACACCTGTGTTCGGTAAAGGACCAGGTTCTGAGTCTATTCTTGATTTTTGAATTTACAGTAAAGAACTCGACGTTGTACCGGATAAGTGAGGACAAAGTAAAATGTTTTAGGGCACTTTAGGTACTGAAACTCAGTCGTAAAAAGTTCACAAAACACAAACAGTTCCAGTAATTTTCGTCGATTGGTTACTAAGAGAAACGTTCTCCTTCCGAACACAGACTGTAACAAAACTTTTGTTGTCAAATGACTTTTCGTCTCTCAACAGTAAAGTTTATTACAAAAGACCGTCGTTCACTCTCTCCCTTCGAGCGGTACAGAATGACAGGTGGAGGTGTCGGATCTACCAAGGGTACGACTAAACTCCCTCAGTCTGTACTAGAAAAGAAAGAGGGCAAACCTTCAACCATGGTAGGGTCTTTTGGGTGTACTTTTATCGTGTGCCACCTGACTAACGAAGGAACCAAGTAAGAGAAGGGGGAACCGGGGTCTCACGAAAGATAACCACACCGAAGGTGTGGTCGGGAGTAAGCGGAATCGAGAGGGACATCGACGTGTCTGGTATTTTTAGTGATAAGCAAACACTTTTACCGGTTGGATACGGAACTGAGGGTCTAGTCCTAGTCAGACGACGGAGATTTTTGCACTTAACTCTATCCGATTTCCTTTTTGGAAAGGGACCCCTCGAACGAAATCTTTGTCGGAAGAACGAGTGTAAGACTGAATTAGAATCAGAGAAAGTTGACCCCTACACCACGAATAATGAAGGGATCCTAACAACACTCCTAATTTATCCTATTACAAGATCTCGTGAACCGGGTCAAGGACCGTGTACCGTTCGGGAACCAAATATTCGATTATAAGTAAAAGTCAGACTCAAGGATAGGAGACGACTATCTTGTCTCTAAATCCGAACATTTTAGTTAAAGAGTCTTTGTCCTTCGGGAATTTCTATCCTTGTCCTCCTCCCCTTTCAGTGAACCTCCCGAGTAAAACAAAACAAATGTTTAAGAAGTGCATTCGGTCGTAACACCTCAGACCGAAAGACCTAAGACCGACGGCCACTTGAGGAACTCCGAGGGTCAGGGACGGGGAGGGGTGGGAGAGTGTTACGAATGGACATGGAGGACCTCAGGTATAGTAAGGTGTTGGAGACAGAGGTTCAGGAACGTAAGGATTCGGACACGCGTGTATGGGATGGGATGGAGGAGGGACAAGGGGGGTGAACGAGACATGAACAGAGGAAAGACTTGAGATATCCACTCCACTTCAGCGAGTCAGCACAGGCTGAGAAACGTTGGGGCACCTGACATTGGATGATCCGAAGAGGCAGGTACCCTAAGAGGTCCGTTCTTATGGCCTCACCTAACGGTAAAGGAAGAGGTCCCCTAGAAGGGCTGGGTCCCTAGCTTGGGTCCAGAGGGCGTAACCTCCGTCTACGAATTTGGAGATGACGAGGAGTTTTTACTCGTTTCCGCTGACTTTGGTGCTGTGACCCTGTAGGTCTTCTTTAGAAACGTTGCAGAGGTTGACAACTTTGTATACTAACCCTTTTTCCCTCACTCGTTGTATTTAAGATGGGGGTTACGGGACCCGGAAGTTTCACAACTCCCCTTTCGTTGGTCGAAGTGTTTATTTAGGAAATAACTAATATTTATAGGGAACACCGACCTCTTGGTTTTTCTCAAACCACAAACGACTCCTCATCTCTAACGTTACACGAGAAAACAATAAAAGTTCAGTTTTACCGGTTGACCATACTCTCCTATTACGGACTGTTTTTCGATGGGACTTTGGACCGTCCCATAAAATGTTAAGAATAAATTAAGTAACACAGTCCGCTCACATACGAGGATCCAAGACAGAGTTGTTTCCAAACCTCACTGCCTGTACTTTCGGGGGAGTCGCGCAGTGTCGAGAGGCCAGAACCTGTCTGGCACAATATCGAGAGTCCAGAGTTCACCTGGTACAATATCGAAAATCTGTTTAGTCACAATGTCGAGGCACAATGACGAGGCACAATGTCGAGATAAAATAAAGCTATTATCGTCCTTTTAGGTGGGAGTGCCGCACTCCCGTACAGCTGGGTTTCTCTTCTTACGGGGTCGGGTACCCCCCTCTCTCTCTCTCTCTCTCTCTCTCTCTCTCTCTCTCTCCCTCCTTCTCTCGCTCGTGCGTGTGCGTACGCGAAACCGAGGAGGAAAATATACAAGGGGGGTGGAGGGACGGGGGGNGACGGGATACGTTTAACCCGGTCGGTCCTCACGACTAAGAAGATGGGCTCCAGGAGTGAGGCCAGGAGTCTGGAAGGAAACAAGATAAAAGCTCCCGAAAAGGGAAGGAACAGAAAATCGGTGACGGTAAAACCTGAGGACAAAGGATAGGATGGATGGATTGTTAACACATCGGTGATAAGTATGCAAATGACCACAAAACTGAGACTTCCTGGAAATGTTCTTTCCTATTAATTGTCAGGAAGGATATATCTTAGATTAGGTAAACTACTACTGTATGAACAACGTCTTATTTAATCTCATTCCCAGTTTTTTGCTCAGTGTCTTACTGGTTCGGGTTTGAAACCGACAGCCAGACTTGTCAATTGTCTATGTAAAAGAGTCGACTGATTAACATCTTTGAGACTTTTTAAGATTTAACCTTATCAAACTTTAACACACAATACAATCAACCAGTCAGCACAGGCTGAGAAACGCTGGGGTACCAGACAGGTGCCTTAAGAGATCCTTTCTTATGATCCCACCCAACGGTAAAGGAAGAGGTCCCCCAGAAGGGCTGGGTCCCTAACTTAGGCCCAGAGGAAGAAACGTGTGTCTAAGAAACGGGAGACTAGATATTCCCTTCGGGTCAAACTTTAATCAGGAGATTAAATTTTCATTGATGATTGGTTAGTGGTTACGATCCCGATTGACTGTTTACTCTCATTATATCTATAGTAGTTCACTGACCTTCCGATATTTGGAGATTAAAAAAAAAGATCTGAATCTTTAACAAATAAAATAAGGGTCACATTACCATTGGACTTTTATATGTTTTGTTTATTTAGTTTGGGGAGTCGTGGATGACGTTTATAGTTTTGTGTCAAGTCTCTTTGTGTGTCAATATTAATTTTACTTTCCGGAATCCCTTCGGACGAACCTAGGTACGAATTTTTTGTGGTAATTTCATACTTTTCTTACCTTAGGAGGTACTAATTGGATGTCAGAGGTTCCGTGTCTAGGGAGCTAGTTTTGTAAATAGATAGAAACACGGTGCCTTTATTCCCCAACACACAAATAAGGGCTCGGATTCACTGTTTTTTTATATATCAAAGAATTGTCTTTCTAAGGAGGATTTTCTTTAATTTTATGACCTACATAAAAATCTCTTTCTTTTGGTAGACTACCAATAATAAGGTATTGTTCGGACTGGGAGTCCCTACCTTCAGATGACAGGAGTCAACTTTTCTTATTTTACATAAGACAATAATAAGAACCCAAACCTTAGGTCCACCCTATTAATCTTGTAAGAACGTTTTAAGGTGACTAGGGAGTGTGTGTTCGATTAACAAGATCCCCAAAAACAACAACAAAAAGGGGAGTGACCGTCTATATTGAGTCTTATTAGAGTAAGATGGTCATGTAACGTTTTTTCTCTGATACGAGAAAAATTTGTACTTATACCCGGTTTATAGACATTTCGTTTTATTACGATTACTCTTAATACTCGTGAATAAGAAGGGACCCTTCCATTATCCCTAGTCTTCTGTATTCGCATTTTCGGGTCACTCAACTTGGAAAAGAATCCCTCAAGAAAGAAACTCGTCTAAAAAGTACGTACCGAGATACCGATAAAAAAGTCTCAGGAAAGAGTGACTCCCACGACACCCGGAAAATTTGTCGTACTCAGTAACAAGGGACCGTAAGATGTCCCGTACTTCTCAAGGACGGAGACGAGTGATTTACGGTCATCGGGGATCCATAGCAGTCTTGGGTGGGTGGGGACGTGTAAAGGTTTACAGAGTACAACCTACTATGGAGGGAACCGACTCTTGACGACGGACACCAAGATCACACTCCGAACCTCTTATCTAACTTAAAACTTAAAGGATTCCCATCTGAAAATCTTAAAATTCTTCTCTATGACCGACGTCCTAAGACTTTCTTAAATAGACGTCGCAATATCAAGGACTAAGTTTAAGTCCCTATACATCGGCGAGTAAGACACGGTATTGAACCAACGGTCCGACCCGGGGGCATTTGCATTTGACGTCATGCAGTCTTTTCGTCAGGTCTGACCTGACTATTCCACTCCCCCTCACTTTTCACTTTCACTTTCAATAATAGTACAGAAACGCTCGGGTACCTTAAAAGGTCCGGTCTTATGACCTCGCCCATCGCCCATCGGAAAGGGAAGAGGTCCTCTATGAGGATTTGGTTCCTAGCTTGGGTCCAGAGGGTGTGATGTCCGTCTAAGAAATGGTCGACTCGGTGGTCCCTTTGGGTCGTCAGGATCTCACCCATCGGATAGGCAAGAGGTCCCCTAGAAGGACTGGGTCCTTAGTTTGGCCCCAGAGGACGTGACGTCCTTTTAATAAATGGTTGACTCGATGGTCCCTTCGGACTCCCCCTTCATCAGATATCTTTAATTAGAGGGAAGGAATAATTGATTTTCCCAAAAAACAATAACAACAAATAAAAATTCTTTACACACACACACACATAAAATTTCGAAACGTACTAGAAAAGTCCTCAAAATCGATAAAGTCAACAGTCACATAAATTTGGTAAGGGAAGGGAGAATCTTTTTATCAAAGACGGATCAAACCGAATGTACATTGTACTTTACCTTTGTAATCGTTTCTTATAGACACGAACGGATTCCACGAACAGATTCAACTTTGACGGATTCGTAGATTGTCCTAAGACAGTTGTGAAAAAGAACCGGGGTAACATAAGTTTTCGTGTGGAGAGGAGTTGTTGTGAAGATGAACGGACGTTAATGAGAGTTGAGTCCATTGAGTCCATCCTCTCTTCTGTTTCTCAAAGGAGAAGGGGTAATTCTTAGTTACACCACATCGTAAAGATATGGGACTACTATTTGTTAGACCTTTCCTTTAATTCTTGTGTTAAGGTCAAGGCTATATTACTTTTCCTTATTTTATAAATCCTTAATTTATTCCTCTATTTTTTGAACATGTTATTTTCAACGTTTGTAACGATTTTGTTTCTCCTGTATTTATTTACCTTTCTGTAGGGTACAAGTACCTAACCTTCTGAATTATAACAATTTTACAGTCATGAGGAGTTTCGTTCGATGTCTAAGTTACGTGAGACATACTTTTAAAGTCGCTATAAAAAACATCTTTATCTTTTTCGGTAGGATTTGAAACATACCTTACAGTCCCCCGGACTTATCGACTTTCTTAGAACTTTTTCTTGTTCAACCTCCTGAGTGTAAAGTGTCAAATGAATGTTGTTTTGATTTCATCATATTTTTTTTTCACCCCGTGACCGTATTTCTATCTGTTTATCTTATCTCTCCTGTCTTTATTTGAAAGTGTATATATCTGTTTATCAAAAGTTGTTGTTACCACTCTGGTAAGTCATCTCTTACTTGTTAGAAAAGTTGTTTACCACGACCCTTTTGGTCTATAGGTGTACGTTTTTTTATTTTATTTTTCAATTATCTCAACCTGGGAATGGTATATGTTTTTAATTGATTTTTACCTAGTTTCTGTATTTGTATTCTCGATTTTGATATTTTAAGAATCTTCTTTTACAGCCCCCCACCCCTTGAAAAGTGATATTAATGGAGGTAAAGGTAGTTTCTTTCTATTGGTATTATTCTGATTGAACAAGTGTTCAATTCATATTAAAGTTGTTTGAAACGGACTAATAAATGAATTCACATCGTTCTTATCATAATTGGTATATCTGAGAAAGTTTGAAAAGAAACGACTTTGAAAAATATTTTTTAGAGTATAATTTGAGAATTTTCGGAGAGATCCGATCCTTCGGTACGTTTTCTAAAAGGTAGTTTGAAACGGACACCTAAACCCACGTAAAAGGAGAAAAACTCTAGACGTTTTATAGGGTTCCAAGGGTCCCAACGGTCCTCCACTGGAAGGAATGAGTGGTCTGTTCCGACGGTCCTTGGAACATTTGTCCTAACCGATTAAAAATGTTTCCGGAAATAACCGAGGTATTTCAGTTGGAATTAAGGGGTTTCGAAAGACCAGTATAAACTTAGATACATACAGAGAGAATTTATTTTGTAAGATTAGTTTCGGGAACCATTATATTTGTTACATAGATTGACACAGGGCAATGTTCCTCTTGTTTAAGAATGACTTAAACACGTTTATTAATATTACGGTACTTTTATTCTTATTAGTAACTCTAAAGAATTAAGACCTCCCTACTTTTTCATTTACGAAGTAGAAACAAGTGTTTCAATATGAAATGGTTTAACGAGACAGAATTATCGAACTCTTTTCTTTTTTTAAAAAGAAACTTAGACCTTTTTGTTTTGTAATTTCTTGATCGTCACAAAGTTTGTTTTTCAGTATTTTTAATATTAGTAGAAATAAGGTAGGGTACATCAATTAAGAACAGAACTAGAAACCAATCGTCAAAATACTTAGGTCAAAAGGAATCTCAGGATATTTAGGGATGGACTAAGTCACCATAATAGACTTTCAACAGTTTTCGGACATTAGGTGTCTTGAGGAGTCTCGGGAAAGGTACTTAAAGAGACTTATACTTTGTGTAACACTTTCAGTAGTTTCATTTTGTTATTGACATTTACTGTTCTCTGAAATTTTACAGGTCCTAATTTCTAGATTATTCTCGAGTAATGTTATGATAATTGTTCCTTTAAATCAATAAAGACATTGTAAGTAAGATTCTATTATTGATCACTAGTGTAATACGGACCTGTATGGTCTAAAGATCTTTAAAGTATATTAAAGACCTTATATGGATATGTATATAGTATTTTGTGTGAACATATAAAATATTGTATGTTTATATCGTATTGTATGTTTATATTCGTGTGACCTACTTCGTGTTCGACCTTAGTCCTAACGACCCTCTTTATAGTTATTGAAGTCTATGCGTCTACTGTGGTAGAATACCGTCTTTCGTTCCTTCTTGACTCCTCGGAAACTTCTTTCACTTTCTCCTCTCATTTTTTCTACCGAACTTTGAGTTGTAAGTTTTTTGATACTAGTACCGTAGGTCAGGATAGTGAAGTACCGTTTATTTACTCCTTTGTTACCTTTGTCACTATTTGAAATAAAACCCCCCAGGTTTTAGCGACGTCTACCACTGACGTCGGTACTTTATTTTCTACGAACGAGGAACCTTCTTTTCGATACTGGTTGGATCTGTCGTATAATTTTTCGTCTCTGTAATGAAACGGTTATTTCCAGACAGATCAGTTTCGACACCAAAAAGGTCATCAGTATATACCTACACTCTCAACCTGATTTCTTTCGACTCGTGGCTTCTTAACCACGAAAACTTCACACCACAACCTCTTCTGAGAACTCTCAGGGAACCTGACGTTCCTCTAGGTTGGTCAGGTAGGATTTCCTTTAGTCAGGATTTATAAGTAACCTTCCTGACTACGACTTCGACTTTGAGGTTATGAAACCGGTGGAGTACACTTCATGACTGAGTAAACTTTTCTGGGTCTACGACCTTTTCTAACTTCCGTCCTCCTCTTCCCCTACTGTCTCCTACTCCACCAACCTACCGTAGTGCCTGAGTTACTAGTACTCAAACTCGTTCGAGGGTCTCAACCACTACCTGTCCCTTCGGACCGCACGACGTCAGGTACCCGAACGTTTCTCAACCTGTACTGACTTACTGACTTGACTTGACTTAAAATGTATTCGTGTGATAACTATAATTTCGAACAAAAAATTTGAGAATATAAAATTGGTTGAACTAACGTGTTCTATTTTAAGAGAGGAAGAGTGAAGGGTTGAAAGATAAAAGTTAAATTAAACAGAAGTAAAGAGAAAGAGGGTAACACTTTATTGGTTGGAATTAAATCCTATTTCAATAGAAGTAAAAAGAATTGTTTTTACGTAGAAGTATGGTGTAAAAAATGGATTTACGTTGGTTGAAAGGAACGTATCTCTGCAAAAAGGATAATAGAAATCATTAAAGTTAATGTAAATAATTCTCGAAAATTGAGAATTTTCGCAATTAAAGATCATTTTTGGTTCTTCATTCGTCGATACTTGACATGTAATATGGTTATAAAAACCTAACCGTTTAAATACTTATGTAAAATATTAAAGACCTTTGCACAAAGAAACATAACATTGGAAAGTTACACTATGTATACAAATGATTATCTGGGTTTATAGAAAAGCCATAGAGACAGTATTCTTTGGTTTTCAAGTTCTTAACTATAAGGACACAGAATAGAGTAAACCTTTAATACATCTATCAGTTATTTAAAGATAGTAAATTAAATTGACTCGTTTTGAGATTCTTACATTCAATGGTTTCTGTAAACCCTTTGATTCTACTATAGAATTTCGTATTAATAATAACTTTTCAAGTGAATTTTTAAAAATAGGATGAAATGTAAATAAATTAAGTCAACAAGGGTTGTCAGTATAGATCTAGTGAGTACTTTTAAAGTATTTGTCGTCTTGTCGGTCGGTAGTAAAATTCAATAAAAAGAACAAATGTTTAAAAAGTCGTCCCTATAGTACTCGAATGAACCGATCATTTAGGTCCATGTCTCCTCGGACTACCCGACGTCAGGTACCTCAGTGTTTCTCAACCTGTACTGACTCGCTGATTGTGTGTGTTTGGGTCCATCTTATTTTCAACGTACAGACGTAATATGAATTACGACTATTGAGACTTCTGTACAGATAAAATTAATTTGGTTGTTTGAATTTGATCACAAATGAATCGTTTCTAATAGGGTGTAGTGTACGTGAACTTTTTGTAAACTCAACCAAAGATATAAAGACTCAAAATCCCTACGAATTAAGTATTCTCGATTTCACATTCGGTCAATTTATCTCGATTCAACGTTTTACTAAAACAATTATGATACGTCTCCATCCTTTATAGTGTATGTGATTGCATAAAAATATCTGTATACATTTGTACGTCTGTCTAACGTCTCTGAAATATCAAAAACAAGATTTTGAACTCGGTACTTAGTCCATGTTATTTTATTGTGAGTCAAGTCAAGTCAAATTAAGTCAGGTCAGTGAGCCAGCACAGGCTGAGACACTGGGGTACTTAGCGTCGTACAGTCCGGAGGGACAGGTAGTGGTTGAGGGTCTCAAGTGAGTCTGAGTGCAGGTAGCTCAGCCACTACGGTAGGTCGGTAGTGTGGGAGGTAACAGGGGAAGAGGAGGACGGGGGTTAGGGAGGGTCGTAGTCTCAGAAAAGGTTACTCAGTTGAGAAGAGTACTCCACCGGTTTCATAACCTCAAAGTCGAAATCGTAGTAAGGGAGGTTTCTTGTGGGTCCCGACTAGAGGAAGTCTTACCTGACCAACCTAGAGGAACGTCAGGTTCCCTGAGAGTTCTCAGAAGAGGTTGTGGTGTGAAGTTTTCGTAGTTAAGAAGTCACGAGTCGGAAGAAGTCTCAGGTTGAGAGTGTAGGTATGTACTGGTGACCTTTTTGGTATCGGAACTGATCTGCCTGGAATCAGCCGTTTTATTACAGAGACGAAAACTTATACGATAGATTCAACCAGTATTGAAAGTAAGGTTCCTCATTCGTAGAAAATTAAAGTACCGACGTCAGTGGTAGACGTCACTAAAACCTCGGGGGGTTTTACTTCAGACTGTGACAAAGGTGACAAAGGGGTAGATAAACAGTACTTCACTACCCTGGTCTACGGTACTAGAAGCAAAAGACTTACAACTCGAAATTCGGTTGAAAAAGTGAAAGGANGAAAAAGTGAGAGGAGAAAGTGAAAGTAGTTCTCCGAAAAAAATCAAGGAGAAGTGAAAGACGGTATTCCCATCACAGTAGACGTATAGGCTCCAATAACTATAAAGAGGACCGTTAGAACTAAGGTCGAACACAAAGAAGGTCAGGTCTCAAAGANCACAGTAGACGTATAGACTCCAATAACTATAAAGAGGATCGTTAGAACTAAGGTCGAACACGAAGAAGGTTGGGTCGTAAAGAGTATTACATGAGACGTAGATTCAATTTATTCGTCCCACTGTCATATGTCGGAACTACATGAGGAAAAGGATAAACCTTGGTCAGACAACAAGGTACAGGTCAAGATTGACAGGACTGGACGTATATCCAAAGAGTTCTCCGTCCAATCCACCAGACCATAAGGGTAGAGAAAGTCTTAAAAGGTGTTAAATAACACTAGGTGTGTAAGTTTCTGAAACCGTATCAGTTATTTCGTCTTTATCTACAAAAAGACCTTGAGAGAACGAAAAAGCTACTAGGTCGCCTACAACCGTTAAACTAGAGACCAAGAAGACGGAAAAGATTTTGGTCGAACTTGTAGACTTCAAGTGCCAAGTGTATAACGACTTCGGACCGAACCTCTTGAAACTCGTAATGAAATGATCGTACACTCTACTCACGTTAACACGTCAATCAAACTCGTAAGAAACCGTAACGGAAAGAAACCCTAACCTTACTTTTGACTGGAAAAGGTCAGGACACCGGTGACGACTCAAAAGGTTTAAACGACCGTATAACTCACGTCGTGAAAGTGTCGTAGTAGAAAGTCCTGAACTTTATCGAGTGAACCTTAAGATAGTAAAGGTGATCCAAACAAGTATCACTACGAAAGATTCCGGGTTAACTGAAGTGTAAGGTTCTACAGACCGAGATCTACTCACTAGAGTGGTAGACTGGTAGCACTAGTAGACCCAGTGATCAAATATTTATTGTCAACTTAAGTGCAAAATAAAGACAGTTTGTCTTGTACAATTCCAATGAGAGAGTTTACCGATTTCGAAAGATGATGACAAACACGTTTTCTGAAAATTCAAACACAAACAGGAACTGTTCTAGCAGGAACTGTCAGAAAACTTGTGACACCTGAACTAAATCCGTTCACTCAAAATATCGTCAAATATAAAAATTTTTAGAGGGGGTGGGGGAAAAATAGAACACAAAGTCCGTCAACACTCGTCACAAAATGAATGGAAGACTCCATAAAAGTAATATTTATGTACTATTCTAAAAGTAGAAGTTCCCTGTCCCTTTCTTATTCAAAAGAGGATCCTTAAAACCACATAGAAGTAATAGTCTTCAGATCCTATTAACGACAAATTAAAAAAAAGAAGAAAGGGAACTTTCACTTTCACTTCAGCGAGTCAGCACGGGTGGTTCGAGGAGACCCTAAGAGGTTCGTTCTTATGACCTCACCCAACGGTAAAGGAAGAGGTCCCCTAGAAGGGCTGGTCCCTAGCTTGGGTTCAGAGGGTGTTACGTCCGTCTGTGAAATTGGAGACGCGGTGGTCCCTTCGGGGAAGAAAGGGAATTCAGTCCTGTTAACATGAAAGTCACAGGACTAAAAAAAAAATTTATTATAGACGTTTGTGGACTTCCGTTTGTCCTTTTCCAGATTCACCGGAAACTCAACGAAAGTTTCAATACGAAAACAAAAAGATTTCTAAGTTCGTCTATTTAGTTCATAACAACTAACATTAAGGAAAAAAGAGGACTTAAGGACGTTCGATAGAAATTTCTTAATCCATCGACGAAGATAGTGTTACGAATCTCCAACTGATAGGTAGATCCTGAAAACTTAAACGGAACAATTTAAATCCTCTTTTAAAGGATAATTCCTCCTTTACCTTTCTAAAGATATAAGACCTAGAAGTCCCGAATTACGTCATACGGAAACTTTTCAGACATGTTTCGTAGAATGTTTCTGGAAACCTACAGGAGGAGAAAGATTCACATGGAAACGTGTATTATATATTTTTCTACCTTATAACTATGTAAACGATTTGTAGTCGGAGGTCGACTAGGTAAAGGACTGGTAAATTATCCTCCCGGACCCTCTTTAAGACCAGTAGACAAAAGGAGACATTTTTCCCAACATTTACCGGTGATTAGAAAAATTATGGAGAAATTTAAACCATCCTAGAAGACTTCCACTTCTATTTTCCCAAAATATTAAACTTTCTAGAGATCCCCTATACTTAAGAAACACCACAGGTACCCCGTCCTTATCCCTATGTAGACGTTTCCCGTTTCCTGTAACATACCTTTCTGGGCTTCGACCGTCTCGGACTACTGTCTCAGGGATGTCCGTTCCTCGACGTTCCCTGTCGTTTGTCTGGGAGTGAGAGGTAGGACCAACGAAGACAATTTAAATGAAGAATCGAAAGTAGTAAATGTTCTCATTGGATATATAAACTCCGGATCTCTAGTCTCACAAGAGATATTTAGAAAATCTCTTTCCCTCCAAGTTTGTCCGCCGACTCACAACTTCCCTAAAAGACCCCTTATACCTCCTCAACCTCTTGATTCTCTTCAAAGACTCCTCTACTTCCCCTTATACAACCTACACCAGAAATTAAAAACAAGATTCAGATTAACAAGAAAGTAGAACGATTCTCACAACGATTCCGATACCGGTGACACAAGGTAACACAAGAGAAAAATTAAACCAGAAAGGTATCCATGGTCATTTTGCAACAATACCCACTCTTGGAGGTATTTTTTGAGAAAAAAAAACTTGTACTGGTCAAGTTTCCTAGGAAACAGACCAGTAACTACTCATCCTTGAACATAATTAGTGTTATCGCTGAGTTTGGGTTTTCGGAAATATACTAAATTGGTACCTACGTTCTCCGTAGGGTTTCCTTTCACGTTTTCTATGTCGGGAGTCTTCTAGGTCTTTCAAACAAGGGTCTAAATCGGATTCTTTCGTTTCTGGAAACAACAGGGTCCGTCATTCTTACCACATAAAGTTTCTCACAGAGATCAGAGACGGTTCTTGTGTTCCGACGAGATCAGTGTCTGGATGATTAGACGCTGAGGTCCGTCCGTAATTATCTTACTCTGAAGAGGTCGTGATTGATCTGTTACTTCCGACTCTACTGTTTCTGGGGAATACCTACTCCTGGGAAATACTGTTTGAGGGGACTTTTGACTTTGCCAACCTGTTTCTCGTGTTACGAACACTGAAGTACGGAACCTTAAGTCAGATAAGTTGACCGGTGGTATACGTTCGATAATAAACATGGGAGACCGATCCTCTTTGGTCTCTTATAAGAATGACCAATGTCTCAGAACGAGAGTCTTATATCTTGTTCTACTTTCCTTTTGAAATGAGAGAATGTAATCTCTCGGGTCTCGTTTCAAACAGATTTATCTACGGTCAGACTATTTTTGGTACTTCAGTGGTCCCATACTTCCGTCGAGTTTGTTGTCCGAATGTCTTGAATGCGGACGTAAGATGGGATACCAAAAAGAGGAATACTCTTTACTGTGTTTTCAACTTCCTTTTCCTTTTGTTATTGGTAGAGATCTTCTTTTCCTTAGTCATCTATCGTTCGTATGAGTATTGTTTAGAAATGTTCAACGATATGGGTTTTTTGATTGAGTATGTTTATAAAAGAGGATGATTAGACTTAAATCTTTTTCTTTTCCTGAGAATGGTAAGAGTGAAGATGGTGTACAATGTCCGCCTCTAGACCCTCTGCCTAACCCATTTTTAAGAAAGGAAGACCGTCGTGAACGGTCTCCAGGGTCCTAGAGAGGTGACGTCGTCGGGTTTCCACTTGTCACAGGTCGGTCCTCTTTCGGGATAAAACCCGTGGATTCGACATCTCCTACTTGTGAAAGGGGAAGAAGGTAAGAATTAAGAAACTAATGAGATTATTAATTTAACTGTATTCTAACAGTCCTTCGTTGTCAATCTTGACCTGCACCTTGTTGTCTGACCAAGGTTTATCCTTTTCCTCATGCAGTTCCGACATATAACAGTGGGACGAATAAATTGAATATACGTCTCATGTAGTACTCTTTACGACCCGACCTTCTTCGTGTTCGACATTAGTTCTAACGGTCCTCTTTATAGTTATTGGAGTCTATACGTCTACTGTGGTGGGAATACCGTCTTTCACTTCTCCTTGATTTTTCGGAGAACTACTTTCACTTTCTCCTCTCACTTTTTTAACCGAATTTCGAGTTGTAAGTCTTTTGCTTCTAGTACCGTAGACCAGGGTAGTGAAGTACCGTTTATCTACCCTTTTGTCACCTTTGTCACAGTCTGAAGTAAAACCCCCCCGAGGTTTTAGTGACGTCTACCACTGACGTCGGTACTTTAATTTTCTACGAATGAGGAACCTTACTTTCAATACTGGTTGGATCCATCGTATAAGTTTTCGTCTCTGTAGTGAAACGGTTGTTTCCAGGTAGATCAGTTTCGATACCAAAAAGGTCACCAGTACATACCTACACTCTCAACCTGACACTTCTTCCGACTCGTGACTTCTTAACTACGAAAACTTGACACCACAACCTCTTCTGAGAACTCTCAGGGAACCTAACGTTCCTCTAGGTTGGTCAGGTAAGACTTCCTCTAGTCGGGACCCACAAGAAACCTCCCTTACTACGATTTCGACTTTGAGGTTATGAAACCGGTGGAGTACACTTCTCAACTGAGTAACCTTTTCTGAGACTATGACCTTCCCTGACCCCCGTCCTCCTCTTCCCCTGTTGTTCTCCTACTCTACCGACCTACCGTAGTGGTTGAGCTACCTGCACTTAGACTCACTTGAGGCCCTCAACCACTACCTGGTCCTCCGGACCGTACGACGTTAAGTACCCCAGCGTTTCTCAGCCTGTGCTGACTCGCTGACTTGACTTGACTTCTAATTGTCCTCTTTTGATATAAACTAAAACATGTATATTTTCGGGTATTTCTATGTTCTGAGTTTCTTCACTGGTTTCGTCCTTCGAAAATTGGAAAATCGGTCCCTTTGTTATACAAACACTTCTTGACTGATCTGTTGTCTCAAGCCCAAACCCCATTGTTTAATTCCTTCTCCAATGTTCCAAACAACTATGTCGGGAGAACCGGGACTTAAGAGGTAGAGACCGTTACTCCTATTGAAGATGGAAGGACCATCTCCGACCCATGAAAGTATACCGTCTGAATAAAGAACCAAAGTTCCCCTGTTTCTCTTATTCTCACAAGAAGAAAGTACTGACAAAAGAACTTATTGAAATTAAGTTATAGTAGTTATATGGTAGTACTATATAAAACTCCAATCATGTAAGAAGAGAGGAAGTTTTGTTTTACCTCGTATTGGAAGTGTCGTAACCTCAACCGTCACTAAAGGACCGGGTTGTAGTTTCCGTATCCGTTGTTTTCTTTTTTATCTTTTTGACCTGAAGTGTTTTAATTTTTGAAAATACATAGTGTCATACGATAACGGTTTGGTATACAGACTAATCTCCAATTATAGGTCTTATATATCTTTTAAGGAATGCAAGTTATCATCGTTTGGATTAAAATAATATTTTACCCGTTTTCCGAACTTATCTGCAAAAAGGTTTTTTCTATGGGTTTACCGGTCATGGGTCTATTTTTCCACGAGTTGTAGTGATTAGTAACTTTACGTTTAGTTTGACGTACTCTATGATGGAGTGTGATAATCCTACAGATGAAAGTTTTTTTTTTTTTTTCTATTATTACACAAATACTCCTACTCCTCTTTGACCTTGGGAATACGTGAAAATCACTCTTACATTTTGCCGTGACGACAACACCTTTTGTCATAACGATAGGGAGTTTCTTAATTTTTATTAGAATGGGTTACTAGGTTGTTGAGATAAAGATCCATATATGAGTTTTTTTAATATCGGTCAGTCAGTCTTCATGTTGGACCCGAACGTTAACTCTAGACTTGACACACAACTGTACGTCCATGGGAAGTGTGGTTTTCCGTTAGGAGAGTACGTCAACTGACAGGACGTCAAATTGAATTAAGAAATCAAGAGTGTGACAGACGGACCCCTGTCGCAGACCAAGGGATCCAATTCCCAACTTAGGAGGTTCTGACGGAAGACGGGTGAGGGGGATGGACCGATATTTAGTCTCTCCAAAGGTACTGGAGGAGGAACCAAAACCACTATACTCTACTATAGTAGTTACCAAAGATAGTTTATAAACCGTATGTCTTCGTAACCTCTTCCGTTACCGTGGGGTGAGGTCATGAGAACGGACCGTTTAGGGTACCTGCCTCCTCGGACCATCCGACGTCAGGTACCCCAGCGATCCTCAGTCTGTGCTGACTCGCTGAAGTGAAAGTGAAAAGTGAAAGNAAAGATAGTTTATAAACCGTATGTCTTCGTAACCTCTTCCGTTACCGTGGGGCGAGGTCATGAGAACGGACCGTTTAGGGTACCTGCCTCCTCGGACCATCCGACGTCAGGTACCCCAGCGATCCTCAGTCTGTGCTGACTCGCTGAAGTGAAAGTGAAAAGTGAAAGTACGTAACCTCTTCCTTTACCGTTGGGTGAGATCACAAGAACGGACCTTTTAGGATCCCTACTCCCTCGGACCATCCGACGGTAGATACCCAAGCGTGTCTCAGCCTGTTCTGACTTCACTGAATCGTCGTCGTTGTCGTAATAGGACTGTGGTTTCGATTCCTCTCCATCTTCCTATTTTTTCCTCTCTCTCTCCCTCTTTATTTCTTCCTTATTTCTTTTTCTTTTCTTTTCGACTTCTCTCGTTATTAGAGTACTTCTAACTACGTTTTTAGAAATTGTTTTTATAAACTTTTATATTTCATGAACCTAAACTAATTAAATGATAATGTCTTGAGTCTCTTTGTAAAATATATGATCCAATGGTCAACTAATATTTTCTTACATTGAGTCTTTGTCGGTCTACTTTCCCGCTCTACACCCCTGTTGCACGTCTCGAGGTCATGGGAGAGATCCATCTGGCGAGAAGGTCCTAGTAGTCCTTAAGTAGTTGGTCCTTCGACAGGTGTGGCACAGGAAAACTCAGAAATACCTCTGAGGAAATATATCAGTGTTAATTAATTTAGTAACCGGTGACCGATAACTAAGTTGGAGATTGGAAAGAGGGAAGGTCCTTCAACCTCCCCTCCCCCATCTATGACTTCCAAGGTTGGGAGATTAATGTACCAACCAAGAGGACCGTTTGTCGGAGGGAGGGGTAGGGGGGTGACGGTAGGGGTCCAACGAATTCTCGTCAGGTTTTCAGTGGAGTAATTGTATTGTTTTCTGGAAATGAGGATAATGGTATCCTCTAATGTTCCCAAAATCCTCGAGACTCGGTTCTTGTCTAGTTTCTGGTTTATATAAAGAATATTTAGAGTTATAATGTATGAAGAAACCTTGTGACCAGATCCTGAGATATCAAGAAAGTCAAAAACGCTCCCCCTAAAGAAGTAACGAAAACACCCTTTCGTCGACTTCCACTTTTTCTTCTTTTATGTGATTCACTAAGATTTTCACCGAGATCTAAAACCCCCCCAGCATACCATTTTGTTTTTATATGTCCTAGAAAGATTTTGATCTTCGTGTTTGGTTTGGGAAACAGAGGTAAAAAAGAATTCTGACTATCCCTATCTTATCGTATCAATATGTCCATCAACATCTTCAGGACCATCCTCTGATATCTATCTCTTCCTTTGGATCCTTTGGAATCCTCCGGTGACATTCAAATACTAGTGAACTTTTTGGACAACCTTGTAACAAGTTGCTTCGTCTGAACGAATTCATATTTTGGTACTTGTTTTGGTGTTATATACGGGGTCCGATAATCTACCTTCTTTTTACAATGGTGGGAAGGACGTATGGTATTAAGATCTGGAGTACCACGTACGTACGAGTCAACGAAGTCAGCACACTAAGAAACGTTGGGATATATGACTTCGTCTGTACTGACTTCGTTGAATCGTCGCCGTCTTGACATCGGACGGGTCAAGGAGACAGATACCCTAAGAGGTCTGTTCTTATGACTTCACCCAACCGCACGGGAGTAGGTCTCCCTAGAAGGACTGGGCCCCTACCTTGGACGTAGAGAATACAGAGGACGGACGTAACCGTCCGTCCAAGAAATGGTAACCGTGGGGGACCTTTCGGGGACTGGAGTATCCCAGTCCGTGAAAGGACGGATTATACTTCCTCCTCGATCACTACATACGGAATACAGACGTAGATACAGATGAACTTTTTCCCCCTTGCTGGGAAAAAGTAATATTTGACATTGGGTGAGTCAGGAGACCCGTCTCGAGGGAACGGACGGGTAACCGTAGAGAATGTTCGTAGGATATAATAATCATTTAGACGAAGGACGGACAGTGAAACGGAGAGTGACTTAAGGAAGACGAGACTTTGTATTTCTTGGACTCGGAGTCATTCAAGTCTGTAATCCATTCACACAAGATTAATTTTCTAGTACTCAAGTCCAGGGTTCGTCCCAAAATCGACCTAAACTCAAGACCGGTACACCCAAACTCAGGGTTTGATCCAAAACCGATCCAAGTTTAGGACCGTATACCCAAGTTCAGGGTCAGACTCCATTTACCAAAGTTCTGGTAAACGACGACGACGACGACGACGACGATTCAGCGAAGTCAGCACAGGTTGAGACACGCTGGGGTATCTGTCGTCGGGTGGTCCGAGGGGGCACGACCCTAAGAGGTCCGTTCTGGTAAATCCAAAATACATAAGAAAGGGGACGTAAAGATCTGAACACAGGACAGAGTAGGGAGAAGAAAAGGATAGAGTTGTGAGGTGGAAGGGTGAAAGGTTGAGAGGAACGTGTCTCCAGAGGAAGGTGCCATCTATCTTATTTCCGGGGGGTTTTACAGACACAGGGACATGGACCTTGGACTTCTAACAACACAATGTACAGTTTCCCCTAAACTCCAAGTTTACCTTAATTCCAACGATTAGTCGACTGGATTGCTATTCCTCTAATAGGACATAATAGTCTCATCTGGGTCACACCAATGTCACCAAGAATTTTCACCTTCCTCCGGCTCCTCTCAGTTTTTCCCTCCACTGATGTCTTCTCGAGTCTCACTATTTCTTAGTTTTCCTCAGTTGAGTGAAAACAACCAAAACTTTTACTTCTTTTTACGATTCTCAGTTCCTCACAGTCGTTAGAAATCTTCGATCTTTACCTTTCCTTTGTAAAAAGGAATCTGGAGGTCTTCCTTATAGACGGTTATAGAACTAAAATCCAATCACCCTGGATAAAGTCTGAAGATGGGAGGTATTGATATTCTATCATTTAAATATAAGAAATTCGATCATTATGATTTAAATGTCATTATACAATGTCGTTGTTATCTTTTGAGTGTGCGAAAGGGAGAGTCGGAGGATTCCTGTCGATACGGAAAAGGTCCCTTTTATTTGTCCGTAATCCTGTATCTGAAAAGGACCTATGAGTTTACTTTTATTACCTAGTAAATTAGTCAATTACCGTCTAGACAGTCGATTGCCGTCTCTTTGGGAATTATTGTCACCACATTTGTTCTATCCACGAATAAAGACAAGTGCATCTGCCGTCGGTCAAGTGTCGACTGTATCATTGAGATGTCATAGTCATTCCTGGTAGGGAATGACGAGTAGGACCTAACAATCCGGTATACAAGTTCCATCTTGGGACACGACTTGTACTGATGGAAGATCCGGTCGTCGTTCTCCTTCCCCTCTGTTTCTCGTGTAGGGAAAGGAAGTTCCTGTGAAGACGAATACAGAGTCAGCGGTATTGTACCAGTTTATTGGTATAGTTCGACGTTCCCTTGGACCCTCACATAAAAAGTCGTTTTATATGAGTTGATTTTAAGTCCCAAGAACACCAGAAACAATTTATCCATTTTTTTTTTTTTAAAATAGTGACTACTTCTGTTCCTCTTCACCATAACCTTCGTTCGAGAAGGTTATGGTCTCTGAAGGTCTCTGAACACCAGAGACGGTGTCCAATGACACACTAGACCAAATCTAACTTTCGGTCGTAGTATCGACTGGTCAGAGAGTATCGAGGGAGTCCAGGTTACTCCTATACCTTTAAGGCACTATCAGACATAGGATCACACTATTTAAGATTAAACCTCCTTTATAATTGAAGGGTAGCTCGTCAAAGGTACTAGGATATCTAACACCGAGGAAGGTAGAAACCTACTTACCTTCTCAATGTGATACGATGACCTATTCACCCAAGCTAGGGACCCAACCCTTCTAAGGGACCTCTTCCCTTTCCGATGGGTGAGGTCATAAGACCGGACCTCTTAAGGTACTTGACATATCAGGTACCCTAGTGTTTCTGAACCTGTGTTGTCTCACTGAAAGTGAAAGAAAACGAACCGGGACACTTCAAAATGCTCCGACATTCTACAAACAAACTAAACCCCGTATATTAAATGGACACCCAATTTAATATAAATTTACTAAGGTAGGGGTTGGTACGACTACTTTAGTAACAACACCAATTCCGGAGGGAAAACAAACAAACAAAAATATACGTTATAGGGAGGGAACTAGAAGTTCGTAAACTTGGATCTCAAGTCTCTAGAAGGACCGGAGTTTGAAGAAAGTCGGAAGGAAGGGTAAAATAACAGAGTTTCGGGAAACTTTTATTTAACTCTCTTGTCAATTTTCACAATCAGTGAGTCAGTACAAGTAGAGAAACCCTGGGGTACCTGACATCGGGTGGTCAGAGGAGACAGGTACCTTAAGAGGTCCGTTCTTATGACCTCGCCCAACGGTAAGGGAAGTGGTCCCCTAGAAGGACTGGGTTCCTAGTTTGGGTCCAGAGGACGTAACGTCCGTCGAGAAATGGTAGACCCGGTGATCCCGTCGGGGACTTTGTCAATTGATAGTTAAATATGACACGCGACAACCCAACCGTAAACGTCATAAGAAATATTTTATTGTAAGAGATACGTCCCTGGAGAAACAGGTGTCTCTGAAGACAGATTAATAAAGACAACAGAACTTCTTGATCTATAGTTCTTTATTTTTGGTTTCTTTTATTAAGCATGTGAAAACGAAAAAACCATTAATTTATTTTTAACAAAGGACTAAAAGCACTTATACATTTTTGGATACATGACTTAAATGATACCTAATAAAAAGAAAGATATCCAAAAGATACACAGAAGAAAGGTAAAACTATAACATCGAACTCGGATGAAATAGGGATCTATTTTTATAAGGGGTTTCGATCACCTTCAGTACCAAAAATTATATTATAGAAGGCTTGTTCTGAGTTAACCACAACTGATTTCGTCACAAACTACGAAGAGTAAATACCCCAGTACGTGAGATCAATTTAACGTCGAGAGTCTGTAACGAAGTCACTGGATTTCCCGTTTAAATGTGTCTGTCAGGTCTTTATCATATACCGTGGAACTGTACCTCCTTCTGGACTAGTGTTTTACCCCGTTCACCCGTGACTTTTATTTTATCCTATGAAAGACTCCACTTACCGTTCTTATTTCACTCTACCCTCCCCAGTTCTTTATTAATCTTCTTTTTACTTTAACCCTATCCTAAACTTCTCCCACCCCCCGTTCCTTCCTTTCTCCAGACTCTCGGTCTCTGTTTCTTGGGTAGAGTGGTAGATGTATCCGTATCTTGAGGTGAGAGATTTCGTTATAGATTGTTATCGTCATGGGTTATTTATTGTTGTCATTAATACGTATACCAGTGAGAATGGTAAAACTTAAATAAAGTATTTGAATAAAGTATTTAAGTCAAGTCAAGTCAGCGAGCCAACACAGTCTGAGAAACGTTGGGGTACCTGACGTCGTGTGGTCCGAAGGGACAGGTAGTGGTTGAGGGCCTCGAACGAGTTTGAGTACAGGTAACTCAGCCACTACGGTAGGTTGGTAGAGTAGGAGACAACAGGGGAAGATATTCTTTAAAGTATTTAATTCTATTTAAACTATTGAACGAAAGAAGGACACCGTCAAACAGAATCGACTAAATTACTAGGAGGGACTCCTTTCTTACCTTCCCCCTCTCTCTCCCTCCTCCTTTTCGTTAGGAGTACAGAGACCAGACGGACGGGGAGTCTGTGTCACGACCTAACCCCTACATCTGCCGACGTCTTCGGACCGGACTGACTTCAGTAAGAGAACCCTAGAGGGTCAATGCCACTTGGGTGTGTAAACCGTCGACCACTAAAGAGACTACATGAAAAGGAGAAACAAAAGAAAGGATCACATAGACTTTGGGTGGGTCGTAAGGTTACCGGTCGTTGTTGTGGCGGTCGTATCGTGTTCGGTCCTTTGACCATCTTGTCGACTTCTACCTTCGGTTGTAGCTATCCTATTTCCACTCCTACCGCAGTGGGTGTCCGAGTCGACCGGAACAGTCCTCATACTGAACATCGGTCCACAGTAAACTGATGAGAAGATACCTCTCATTACTTTGGTCTCTACCACCCTCTCTTTGAATTATCAATCCGTTTTCAAGTAAAAGATTACACGGAAACGGGAGAGACCTTAAAAGATCTTATTTTACTATCATATTTAATTTCGATCAAGTGACTCATTTGAAGTTTCGTCTTATATCCGAGTACCGACTTAAGATCGGTTTCCTAAACCTCTTCGGTGTTTTGTGTCGTTAGCTGGTCAAGTGAAGAGACTGGAGCATTTCTTTAGGAAGAGTGAGTCCAAATTAAAGAAGATAGGACTACATACAAGATTAAAAATCACAGATAGAAGTCCAGATCGGGAAGATAGGTGGTAAAAATAAAAATGAAAAAAAGAGAAAATATGAGAATCTAAAAAAAGAAGTCTTGTGTTTTTGGTGTGTACCAGAGGGACTCTTCAGTTTGTCGTATTTCCAAAGTACCTTCAATCATTAGATGAATAAAGAAAGAGAGTGAGGGGTCTAGATTGGACTATCGAAACGGAATTCAACCTAGATTGTATGACTCGGTCCTGAAAATTATCTTTGGAAAACAACCGTCTAAAAGTTACATTTAATTGAACATATCTATCGATGGCGTCCATCATTTAAAAACAGTTGATAGTTTCGAAGTGAAGGAGTCTTCTGGACTCGTAAAATACTGTATCTTGAGTCGTCACATAAAGTAAAATAATTTTAATCTTGTAAAAAGGTTTACGGAAAAAATTTGACCTTTTAAACAGGTATGGACGGAATCCTTGGACTTGTTAGGTCGGGAGGAAACCTTACACGAAGATCTCGTTCCCAGTTATTTAATACCGAGTACTCGGTTTAGGTCGGGTGACAGACAAAAACAGTTATTTCGAAATAATCGTGTGTCGGGGTATGTGAGTAAGTGTAGAACAGACACCGAAGAAACTACGATATTGTCGTCTCATCTTATCAACGTTATCAACGTTGTGAATCGAGTCTTTCGGATTTTGAAAACGAGAGACCGGAAAATCTCTTTTTGAAACGACTTGGGACCAGATCTCCTCACTAAGAGTCGGGTGGACATGTAAGTTTAGTGGGTCCCTTAAGATATTTTTCTTGGTAGAGATTCTGGTGTCACATCTGGTCAATTTAATCTTAGATACTAAGTCTGTTGTCATTACAAAATAAATGCAATAGTCAATCAAAATTATGTATCGATTTCATCTCTTGGTACCAAGGTACCCTTCTCCAAACGAGGAATATTGAGGGTAGTCCAGACACGATCTCAGACTTCCCTCTCGAATAAAAGGAGACATCCATTCGGCTCGTTTATCTGTAAAAGGGTAGATAGGAATTAGAGGAAATATGTTAAACTTAGGACCATTACTCGGTGTTTTACATTTGTCGAAGAAAGAACGTTAACGAAATTAAGAAGAAATAAATATTACACTATTTTCCAGGAATTGTAGATAAAACGCGGAAGTGATGGAAGGAGAAGACGTAAAAGGGGAAATGGACAAGAAAAAATAAAGGAAAGAATTTTTTCATGTTACACCGTTCACCCGTATCATGGACGACCCTCCTCACTCCAGGGCGCTTCTAACACCGTGGTTTTTCTCAGTAAGTCAAGAAAAAAAGAGGGACGACCCTCCACAAGACACACACCCGGAGACCTTTTACGGTGAAACGGAAAACCCCACCGGGTCACTTCTACTTTCACAAACGGTTCGGGGCTATACCAACCGTAAAAGACCATGTTGAGTCGTAGGGGTCCGGGTTCAGGACTTCGTCCTACATTACCACATCCACCATACTCTTCGACTGTCACCCTCCCTGTCGAGTCTTTGTCTGGAAAAGTCGTCATCCAGTCTGGTAGTAGTGGAGAGTGGACTTAATGACTGACGTGTCACGTGAATCGACTGGAGACGTTAGGGAAGAGTTGGGATCAGGTAGGGGTGGTAGTGAATGACAGGTACACCGACGGTTTCTGGTGTTTCGTTTCTGAACGACGTTCTTTTCGAGTAATCCAAGGAGAGGATGACTTGTAGAAAAGTACTGAGGACAGTGGACCTTGAACTTTAAGTTTGAGAGGTCGTCTCACACACATTCCAGGAAGACCGGGGACGGGGAGAAAAGTCGAAGTTAGGGAAGGGGAGTGGGGGTACGGTATAACTTGGTAAGAATTAAGGGAACTATCCTTAAAGTTTACTGTCCTTGTAAGTCAAAGGAGGAGAAATGTAAAGACGAAAGGGTTGAGGGTACTGAGGAACTTCTGAGTTAGTAATATGGGAAATTCTACGAAAGGGTCTGGAAGTAGTATTCTCACCTGAAACCGATAAAAAGACAATAAATAAGGAAATAGGTCATGTATAAAATCACTCTCGAAAGATTTAACGGTCCGGAACAATCCAGAATCTCTATGTCTCGACCTATTTCTATTTCTTTACTAAGAACGAGAGTTCCTAGAGGATCAGATTATTTCCCAATGGTTTTTTTTACTTGTTCTGGATAGTGACTATATTCATTCTGTAGGTTTTTCGTATTAATGGTTCATAGTAGTCTTACTTCGGCTATGGAGTGGGACTAATGGAACTATATGATGAACACTTCTCTGGTTTATTTCGTCATAGAGAAACTCTGTATTTCGTAACCGGATTATTTGACTTGTCACTCACTAACGGAAGGATCGACTAACATTGAAAGTTTTGAGAGTGAAGGAGAACTGTAGTAACCTGGGTTTTAACAACCTTTATTGTCTCCGTCGGATATAAAGTCGTAAACGAGACGTGTAGTCTCGGTCCGTCCGTACGATACCACTTCACAGTCCAATAAAAATCAAATCGAGAACCTTATTTTGACGGTGACCAAATCCTGACCAAATAGACGGAAAGCCTCAGGGAAAGTCCCAAAACTCGCAAGTCCAAAGAGGTGGATGAAAGGTACGTACTAGGACAGTCGTTCTTCCTCGAAGAGAGACTTCTAGGGTCCAGACACTAAAAAGCTTACTGTCGTCGTCGGAGAAGTTCGATATTTCCGACGCCACCGAACTACAGGGAGACCGTCTCGCATCACATCGACTCCGTTATCCCTCGTTCCTTTTCCCCCGTGTCGACTGTGACCCCCACAGGTCCCAGGGAAGGCGTTCTTCACCGGAATAGGGAAGACACCGGAGGTCTTATAGGAACCGACGGATCTCATCAGAATGATACCCTCCCAGACTTCTCGTATAAGGAAAAATTCGGAAGAACAAAGGATAGGGAAACATAGTGTCTAGGACCCTCTAAACCCGATTACTTGGATAATAGACAAGCATTCGGAGTCCGTATATATTTAATATGAGGGTCGGAGAGACACAAAGAAACAATCGTAAAGTAAGTTCCTGTCTTTCCTTTCTCTTCGGTTTCTTTCGACCCTACCCGACCCCTTTCCCCGTCTCTCTCCAAAACCTCTGACACTGTGAGTCTACATACGTTGTTGTTCTATACGACGACAACTCGTTTCCGACCACTTTCTTTCGAACAGGACTCTCGCGTTCAGTTCTCTCGTGCACACTTTCGTTTCCTGTCATTCTGAAGTCACTGAGATAAATAAGCAGTGATATAATCCTGAGACCCAAAGATTATTATCTTTGGATTGGGTTCGACCGAATTCGTCTTTCTTCCGTAACTACTATTTTCTATGTTCCGCAGAGTCTTAGACTCTCGTCTTTACATCGACTCACTCGTACCCCTCAGTCTTGACTCTTCGGTCGTCCTTGACACCCCCGAGACCCTACAGAGACGAAGAGAGTCGGAGAAAGGAAAAGGCCCTCCTTATCTAAAGAGTCGACGGACAACGTACACCGTCTGTGTTTTACCGACGGGTGTTGAGGGTCCTAGTGTGTAGTGTGAAAGCCGAGGTACTTCTTTCTCCATCTGAGTACAGTAGGGAAAATCAGAGTGAAGGATCTCACCATGTAAACAAGATGGTTCCTACTCGGTAGACGTCGAAGTTAGTTGATTACGAACTTAATCGGTGTAACGTGTTTGTACCGAGGATCCTTGGGTGGGTGGGCATTCGTACCCTTCCCATCAATTCCTCCCCACTCTTAGTAGTATTCGACTTTCCTTCGGGAAATTACGTACCGTAACAACCGTAGTACTTATTATATGTACATTCACGTTTTCTTTCGGTTCCGGTCCTCGTACCCACTTTACTAACGAAGAATTGATTAACCTACGAGGAATATAACCGAAGTGTATATTTACGGTTTCAATAAAGAGTAAAGAGGGTTTACCAAGGTTATCTGGAAAGGTCGACCGTAAGAAGTGACAGATCTCTTACACGACACGTCTAATGGCAGAGAGACCAATAAGACTTAGGGAGTCACTCTCGTGAGAAGGGGAATAAGAAAAGGATAAACAACAACAAGTTAACGAGTCAGTACGGGTTGAGAAACGTTGGGGTACCTTACGTCGTACGGTCCGAAGGGACAGGAAGTGGCAGAGGACCTCGAACGAGTTTGAGTACAGACAACTCAGTCACTACGGTAGGTTGGTAGAACAGGAGACAGTAGGGGAAAAGGAGGATGGAAGTTAGAAAGGGTCGTAGTCCCGGAAAAGATAAGAAAAGGATAAATAACATCTCATTTACGAACACAGGGAGGGGTATAAGTATAAGTACTGAAGGGACCACCGTGTCTGTCATTTGTCAGACAGATGTTACACCCTCTGGACCCAAGCTAGGGACCCAGTCCTTCAAGGGATCTCTTCCTTTACCGTTAGGTGAGGTCATGAAAACGGATCTTTTAGGGTACCTGCCTCCTCGGACCACAGGTACCCCAACGTTTCTCAGCCTGTGTTGACTCGCTGAAGTGAAAGGTATAAGTATGTAATTTTAGGATTGTGGTTTTACACCGTCATAAACCTCTACCCCGGAAACCCTTCACTAATCCCCAGTACGTCCGTCTCGGGAGTCCTTACCTTAATCACGGGTATATCTCCGAGTCGTTCGAGGGAACGGGAAAGGTGAAACACTCCAATGTTGTTCTTCTATCCGTAGATACTTGATCCTTAGCTCTGGGTTGTCTGTGACTTAGACGGCCGTGGAACTAGAATCTGAAAGGTCGGAGGTCTTGACAACAAATGTTAGGTGGACCAAAACCGTAAAATAATCTCGTCGGGTTTACCTGACCCTGTTATAGACTTAGAATGAGGAGATACTGTCCAGTCGAATTTAGGGATGAACAAGTACTTAGAAAAGATAAGACTAGGATGAATAATCAGTCAAATAATTTATTAAAATGGAAGTAGTCTATTTAATGTGTCAGGAGTTGCAGTTTCTGGAATAACAGATGAAGAACCACTACTCTATCCGTCCGTTACTCTTTTGTGAAAAAAAAAAAATCACCTATCGAAATGTAAGTGGTCCCGAAGGGACCACCGTGTCTCCCATTTCGCAGACGGATGTCACGCCCTCTGGACCCAAGTTAGGGACCCAGTCCTTCTAGGGGACCTCTCCCTTTACCGTTGGGTGAGGTCATAAGAACGGACATCTTAGGGTACCTGCCTCCTCGGACCACCCGATGTCAGGTACCCCAGCGTTTCACAGTCTGTGTTGACTTGCTGAAGTGAACGAAAGCGAAATTCAAGTACATGATTTACACAGTATATTGTTCTGTAATCCTTGACATAAAACCTACTGTAAAGGTTAATGTAAATACCAAACCCTTTAAGGTTCGTACTGACGTGACCGGTTTCTTTTGAGTAGTATATCTTCTTTCAAGTCATTTTACGGTTTTTCATCCCGTCTTAACTAGTAAAATTTTATCCATTTAACAAAATACAGTTCATATACTTATATTCATCGGTCATAAATATCATATGGAAAGAAAAACTTTTGTCGAGTTGTACTTTTTTTGGTCTGACTAAAAGTATTGACTTTTTCAACACATTAACAACTTGGTTTACATTTACAAAGATCATTCGTTTAGTAGAAAGACTGTTAGTTGAGTATTATGTAACCTTGACTTGAAGTCCATTTTAACATGACTCTGTGTTCAGTCAATCTGTAGGACGAAGTAAGATCTCTCCCCTGTCTGTAGGATCCAAACCCTGAAAAGTTTATGAAGAGGTCGTAAACTTAGTTTTCAAAATTGTAGAGAAGGGATTTTAAGAACGTAAGTCAAATAATCCTTTTCATTCAAAGTTGGAATGTATATCCGGTTTGACTCTGATAAAAGTCCCAATTGTTTTATCCATATCATAAAGACCTTGAATATCTCCTTTTCCGACACAAGTTTCTATAGGTAAAATTAAGTAGACTAAACGACTTTCACCTTGTTTTTTAAATTTAACTTAGGTCCGTATGTAATTATTAACTCGTATTTTGAAGTAAAAATACTCCCAACTATGTTAAAAGTTTCAAGTCATCTACAAACAATTCGTGGTTCATATAAGAATCGGAACACGTAATATGTACCCTCGATCTCTCCGTCATGACGATTTGGAACTATTAAGTTTTAGGGATCTTTTACTTAAAAAGACTTATTGGATCAAAAGTCCGGTCTCCTTCGAGAAGGAAGAAGTTTTATATTTAATTTAACTCATTTATAGTACATGAAAAGAGCTACTGACAAAACTTTTAATTAAGATAATAAAGGAAAAAATTTTTTTAAGATAACTACACGTAGTAGTCAGATTATAGTGGAATCTGTTTGTCCCTCCCGTTCTAATAAATCTTATAAATATATAATTAAATGTTTAAATTTTACGATCCATAAATAAGTATTTAAAATGAAAGAGATTATAGTGTTAGTTTCAAACTAGGACCGACGAAAGGTGCCAGTATTACCTCTCTAGGAAATCTGAGTGGAAACTGGTGGTCGTCACTACACCCGGGGAACCACTATGTCCTGCAGTACCACCATACGACGAAAGGTAAAGACCGTAAGGATTACAACGAGTCGTATGGCTGACAACACAAAAGTCATATTAAGGTTCTGTGTCCTTTCTTATGTCTGTAAAGAAGACGTAAATGATTCCTAGTTTGATCTACAAAGTTAAAAGGGAATGAACTTAATGTATAACTATTAAGTTACTTACTATTTCGGAAATGACATCGGTTGTCGAAAACTGGACTCATTTTTGTAGAAACATTTGTTCACGTCCAGTCAGAGAGATCGCACTTTTAAAATACTAGAGAAGGGTGTCCACAATGTCAAAGAAAACGGAAGTCGACAGAACGGTCGGAACACTGTCCGTTACAAGTCCCATTGAAGAGTAAGATTCCGAGGTAGGGTCACACTAGAAACTTCAGGAAAATCCTCAGTTAAACTTTGACATTTAGGACCTACCGAGGTTATCACGTCCGGTGTGTTGACTTCCTCACTAACTTACTAACTATGGGAATTGTGTATCCATCAACAGGTACCCGCGTCCGTCACTACTGGGTAGTCACCCAACGTTCGTAAAACGTCGCAATTAAAATTCCACACAAAGTCCTAAGTCCTACATTACTTCTACCTCGAATGAATTGGGAATGAATGTCAAATTTAAGAGTCCAGACCAAAAATAAGAATGACTGTTGAATATGATGAGTCTCGACATTTCCGCAGACGGTCTCATCTAAGGACAAAAAGTCTCGGGTTCTAATATTAGACCACCAAAAATAACCCTGACGGATCTCGGGAGGAAGGGAAAGAGTGACTAAGAGTCGGGGTCAGGTCAACCCACTTCACGGACCCATCGACCCAAAGTCGTCGACAGTTAGATCCCTCTACGAACGAGAATAGCTTTCATGTAAGGAAGTAATGTGTCATCTAGAGTAGAGGGAATAGTCTCTGTACGAGATCGTCAAACGACGAGTAAGACTTAGTGGTCAAAACTAAGAAATAAAGTAGTAAAGGTAGTAGTAAGTTTATATCACAATAAACATGTAGAATTTACTTTAAATTTAAAGAAGAGAACTTGGGGAGTAAAGGAGGAGATCGTTGATGGAGTAAACAAACGAGACGAAACTTCGAATTGAAGAACTCTTTCAACAAGTATGAGTCATAAAGATTAAAGAGAAAAGAAATCTTTTTTATAAAAATACGACCTTCATTGGAGTTTTCATGTCTTCTCAAACTTCATGTTACGTTTCTTAAAACAAAAGGGGACTTGGTAAACTCTTCTCAACAGTTGTCCACGGACAATGGAGACCTATGAAATTGTAAAGGATATTCATTTTTGTAACAAAATGTATAAGTATTATACTAGTGATACATGTTAACTGTAAATATGTAGTGGTGGAAGATGAGGAGTCTGGGGTGATTTCATAAAGTCTATTAGGGTTACTACAGGGAAAATCGTTTTCGTGGGTCAAGGTTTAGTACCCAACATAAATCGACAGGACAGTCCGTGTCAAGGAATCTGAGAATCCTGCACCTGTCAATGTTTCTAATATATCTAAAGATCTCACAGTGAGTTAAAACCAAACGGACCACAAAGAGACACTAAATTAATTTCATTGTCTTTAAACTGTAATTATAGTCTCTTGACCACCCGATAGGCAGAGTGACGAAGGAAGACAGTCACTATGTGCTAAAGTATAACAGTGAATGACCACCATAATTGAAATTAATGAACTAATTCCACCGCAGAAGGTTCAAATATAAAAAAGAACCATCAAATGGGACGACATGAAAAATAAAAGAATATTTTGTCTGACAGTAGATTGTAGGAGGTATCGATAAATAATACAAAATAAAAGACAAGAGAGGTAGGAAGATGAGTTCATGATGTATTCGTTAAACTAATACGACATGTAACCACATCAAACTAAGTACCAAGAAGTAAACCCATAACTCAATGAACTTTGACACCTAAATATCAAAAATAGTTTAAACCTTTAAAAGTCAATAATACAGAAGTTAATAAAAAAGAAAGGAAAGAAGGTGTGTGATAAAAAGAGGAGAGGAGGTATCTGAGGTTAACATACTAATATTCCGATGGACTTGAACAGAGGATCGAGTCACCAGAGTCAAACAAAAGTCAGACAAAAGAGTGACACGAAGTGAAACCTCTCAAGGACAATAACAGAAGTTCAAGTAATAATTAGAAAAGAAGACGTCACAGATTAACCACGATTAAGGTAGGTCACACGAAAAATAGAGATTTTTAAACTAAATCCGGAAAAATCATAGAAGGTGGATCTATCGTATAAGTTTTCGTCTCTGTAATGAAACGGTTGTTTCCAGACAGATCAGTTCCGATACCAAAAAGGTCACCAGTACATACCTACACTCTCAAACTGACACTTCTTTCGACTCGCGGCTTCTTAACTACGAAAACTTGACACAACCTCTTCTGAGAACTCTCAGGGAACCTGACGTTCCTCTAGGTTGGTCAGGTAAGATTTCCTCTAGTCACGACCCACAAGAAACCTTCCCCACTACGATTTCGACTTTGAGGTCATGAAACTGGTGAAGTACACTTCTCGACTGAGTAACCTTTTCTGAGACTACGACCCTCCCTAACTCCCGTCCTCCTCTTCCCCTGTTGTCTCCTACTCTACCGACCTACCGTAGTGGTTGAGTTACCTGTACTCAAACTCACTTGAGGCCCTCAACCACAACCTGTTCTTCCGGACCGCACGACGCTAAGTACCCCAGCGTTTCTCAGCCTGTGCTGACTCGTTGACTTGACTTGACTTGACTCGACTACAGAGAAAATTAGTACAAAAGGAATAGAGATAAAGGAACCAGTACATCTGTTATAAATGTCATAGATAAAATTGTCGTAGGAATAGATAAATAAAATAGTAAATACAGTTAAGACGTAGAAAAAGAGGAGTAAAAACCTAATTAATTAAACATAATTAAAAAAGAAGTAATACCCTATA
The DNA here is from genome assembly GCA_006410555.1 of Capra ibex. Lineage (NCBI taxonomy): Eukaryota > Metazoa > Chordata > Mammalia > Artiodactyla > Bovidae > Capra > Capra ibex. The sequence continues at coordinate 47,256,476 of SJYO01034137.1, read as the reverse complement.
CAAAAAGAGGATGAATAAACATACGGACCTAAAAAAAATAATGTAAGGTGTTAAACACTTAAAAAAAACACACACCGTATGACCTTCAAAAACATCAGAAATTTACAAACCTACAAAACAAGACACCAGGTCAATTTATTGAGTCTTTGTAAAACTAGACAAGAAAATTTGAAATTATCCACCCAGGTGGAGTCGACAATCAGTTCCGGATGAACCGTGGTGATGACTCCTATGGGAAAGATTCTGGGTAGTTAGGGGATACACATACTCTAGAAAGATGAGACAGGTCGTCTCTGTGTTTGATGAGGTCGGGACACACTAGTGGTCCCTGATGAAGTGAACTAGGAAAGACTTTAAGTAAAGTATCAAAGTTCGTCAAAAGAGGGTGTATACACGACTAGTCATAAGTCGGTTTCTGAGATTTCCTTAGGAGACCTCCGGAGGTCTCATGCACGAACGAGAGAAAGAGAGAGAGAGAGAGAGAGAGAGGGAGGTCACTGAGACACACACACACACACACACACACACACATCCAAAAAGAAGAGACAGTGAGGGAATAGTTGAGTTCCTCCAAAGACTTTAGACAAACCCATCGGGGAGGGACACGACACCGGATCTTTAGAAAAGTTCGTCATTCGACCCCGTACCCCGAATAGAACGGAGGGAAGAGAGTCCCTATTGACGACGGATGACAGATTACAAAATTTTTTGTAAACAAGTAAAAAAAAAGGTCAAAAATTCAATTTCGTCCTTGAATTACAAGGACCTCCTTGGGTGACAAGGAGGTAGTATCAGTTTTAACCTTCAGATCTTATGATGTAATCAAGACGTTCCTGCCCTTAAAAATAAAACAAGGGATTAATAAAGTTGGAAGGTCTTAACACTGATCGTATAATCCATGAGTCATTTATAATAAACTTACCTCATAAACAACTAATTCTAATATAAACTCTTTAAAAAGTCGTTAATAAACTCAGAAAGGATACACGACCGTGACTACTGTATCACCACTTAGTTTATCTATACTAAGGACATAAGTTTCTCGGTTTACGGACTTCCCTTTATAGTTTGTAGTTTATTTGTTCGTTCTCAACATTAATATTTAACACTATTCACAAAAAGGTACTTCCTTTTCTCACTCCTCTGTCTTATCCACTCCTTTCACTACCGAAGTAGTAATAACCTATTCTATTAGTCAGTTTTGAGACGTTTCTCCGTTATAAAGTTGACTGAAGACTTCTCTCTCCTCCTCGGTCGGACCACTCCTCTACCAAGGTCCCTGAACATACACACTTCGAAGCTCCGTCTTTTCTTGAACCTCGAAAGTGTCTTAATCTCCTCTGGCCATACCCTCCCCTTTTGCGATGTTGCACTTTAACCTCTCTACCGTTTTCATCCGTCCTGGGTGTCCGACAAAAACACTACAGAACCGAAAGATGTTTGATGTTACTCTTCGAGAACTTTCAAAATTTATCCCTCACTATACTCGGTTAAATATAAATTTTGATAAAAAGATCGACGTCATACCTCTTATGATGAGGACCGTGTCAACATTTTCTCTTCAATATATGTCGACTCTAAGAATTTTAAAAAACACGGGGATTCGAACAAACCGACAGACGACTTCGTATACCAGAGGAAGAGTCTTATTACAAAAATTTAATGTTTCCTTTACTTAATATGATTTTATATCAAGCAGTCTTATAAAAATCCTTTTGAAAACACTATGTCAATTTGTATCTATGAAGAAATAATTGACTAATCCAATATATTCTTACCCATACATGAATGTTTTACTTTCTTGTACAACTATATAGATATGATTGATTATACTACCTTTTATAGACTAAAAATAACTACTGATTTAGTGTCTTTGACAATCACGATGAACATAACAGATGTAGATATTACCTTTCTTTACAATCTAAAGGTAAACTCTAACCACTTTTATTGTTACAGTAAAAAAATAAAAACTTGAAGTGTCTGGTGTGGGACTTAAGTCAAGTAGTTCGGGCAGAATCAGGTAAACTCGCTGATATTTTCTTACGGTATGTGATCCACCGAATACTTGTTGTCTTTAAATAAGGAGTATCAAGACCTCCGATCTTCAGGTTCTAGTTCCATGGTATCTACACTGTAGATCATCCTCGGACAAAGGACCAAGTATCTTCTGGTAGAAGAGAGATACTGGAGTGTACCCATTTCCCCGTTCCCTCAAGAGACCCCAGAGAAAAATATTCTCGTGATTAAGGTAAGTACTCCCGAGATGAGAGTACTGGATTTTTACTTTTACTTTCAGTAAGTCAACACAGGCTGAGAAACATTGGGGTACCTGACATCGGACGGTCCAAGGAGACAGGTACCTTAAGAGGTCCGGTCTCATAACTTTACCCATCGGATAGGGAAGAGGTCACCTAGAAGGGTTGAGTCCTTAACTTTCACTTGGTCCCAGAGGACGTAACGTCCACCTAAGAAATGGTCGACTCGATGGCCCCTTCGGGGAGTACTGGATTAGTGGGTGGTTTCCGGGGTGGAGGTTTGTGGTAGTGTAACCCTTAATCTAAAGTTGTACTTAATCCCCCCACCCCTCCTCTGTGTTTGTAAGTCAGATATTTTCTAGGGAACTTTTAAAAATCAATTCTCCAATAAAGTCATTAACACCTTTTCTTCTACCTCCGAACCTGATTCCGTAAACGTCTTCTCCACTGTTATTCCCCTGTTTCGACTCTACAAAAATACCCTCGTAGGGACATGTCACACGTACATGAGTCACCGAAACCATCCTCTCGACCTAAACCGTACTTCTTTTCAGAGTAGAAAGGAGTCCCACACGACCGTCGACAGTGGAACCATCCTCCCATCCCAACCTCCACTTTCCCTATTCTGGTCCCACTCTCCCTTCGGTCCCGAAGGACGGACGAGTCACCGACAATGACGGGATTACCCCCACGTCCGTCCAGGGTTCAACGACCTCGTCTGCGAGATTCCCAACCCAGGTTCGCCCAAGATAAGGGAACTTCACACTTGAGAGGGGATAGGGTCGCGGTCGTGGGAACCCTCGTCACGACCTCGTTCTCCCCGGGTAAACCCGAGAGTTGCAGACAGTCCCATGTTCGACGACACCATGTCGGAGTCAAGTTCCGACGAAGACTACGTGACGGAGACTCTCACGGTCATTACCGACGGGGGCGGGACGAGTGTGTCGCGAAGACCAGTCTTGGGGGAGACGCAGAATCTCGTCTCAAGAGATGCAGTACGTCAGGAGTGAGGTCGCATCTCAATACTGTACTTAATTCGTCCCACCCTTGTAAGTGAGTCGAGTTCGACCCCACGAGACCCCGTCAGTACCCTTTGGTTGGTCGGTGGTCACGTTAAAGTTAGTCGGGATAGGTGAGACGATGTCCTCTTTCACTCACGTATGCACGTAAGGAGGGTTCATCTGTCTCAGACCCGAAGGGTGTCGGGAGTACAATCAGGAGGGTCAGTAGGTCAGTCAGTTCCCTCGACCAGAAGTGACCCGGTCTGGAGTCCTGAGCGCGGACATTATACATCGAACTTGGTAAATAACGGGTCCCTCCTAGAGATGGGGACATTAGAGGGAAAAGAAGACTCAGGGGACGGACTCGGTGTCCAGGACTGGACTGACAAAGAGAAGGGAAGGATGGGTTAGGACACATCTAGAAAGAAAGTCGGAACCAACATATCCTCTGAAACGATCAAAGGTCAATCAAAAGTCACGGTGTACATCTACATAAAAACTACACAGACACCACCCTCTATTCAAGGTCCAGGTGGATGAGACGCAGAACTAGTAGAGATTTTAAATTCTATAAAATCATCCTTGTTAGTTGTCTTGTCTTTTCTTTCTCCAATGGATTTCAATAACTCCTTTAGAAGTACCTTCTTGATCCGGATTCTTACACTTTACACTTTCTTAGAGTACTCTTTACAATCGTCCCTACCAATCTTTCGGTCTTCTAAACGGTCCGTCCGATAACGACATTGAGTAACTTTCCATTTCCTATTTCCTATTATAATTCCTAATCTTTCTTTCTCGTAAGGATTTTTAGTTCAGTTCTTGTGATTCTGAGTTCTGAGACCATGAGTGCTCGACATTTGATCCCGCTTGTGAATGGATTACTTTGGAGTCGAAGTGTATAATTTTTACTCCTATTAATATTATCGAACACTGGACATCACAATAAAATTCCCAATTTATTTATGACACACATTTCATTGTACATAGTTCCCGTCTATTTATAATCGGTAACAAGATCAATGGCGATCCTAAGACTGTAACATAACCTGACAGTCGGTGTCCTCTAACGTTAGATCAACTCCTTTGTACTATCTTGTGTATTACATAAAAGTCTCACTTTAACAAGTCTTAGTTCAAAGGTTTATGTTATAGACTCGTTGAGATTCGACCATTGTGTAATAATTGGTCTCTGTATAATTAAGGAGAGAACAACAGGTTTACAATATCTGGTCTCTACAAAGTCATAAGGGAATGTATTGTTTGGTGGTCGGTGTCCGTAATCGAAGACGTTTCTAAGGAGACAGTTATTATACAATTCAAAACGGGGATATCACGAAAGACATGGTATTTTTCTGACTTTTAAGGACGACGTGTAAACATACACTCGTAACGTTTACTCCTCCCTGTGACGACATAGAGAACAATTGTTCCTTCAAAATCTGTAATGATAACAGATCAGAGACGACGAACGTATTATTACTGATACTGAGTTTGTTAATTTTTTGGTTTTGTTATTTTTTCATTAACTCTAAGATTTTCAGACAAGAAACGAAAGTAAATCTCCTCGATTCTGTTCTTGTCCGACAAAGGAAAGTAAGACAGTATTATCGTAAAGTTTTTCTACGTGTTTCTTAAAGTTAACTGGAAACCTTGATCGGGACGTAAACTCATCAAACATACATCTTCCGACAAACTCAACAAACATATATCTACCGACACCGAATTGCCGATATGCAATTACAACTTTAAGAAAAAGACGTCGTATGAAACGATATACTGTGACTTGGTGAGGACGTTACACAATTCGGATATAAAAATTAGATATTTTCCTCCTATTGTCTAGTCATCTCTTTTGAATTACAGACATTGTTTTATCTTTGTGTTATTTTTATGAAATTATTAGTTACATTACGGATAATTTGTCACTCCTAAATTCGGTTTTGAATATTGTTTCTGTTTCTTCAAATAATATATTACTGCATATCCAGTTAAATGATTTTCCTATGTTGTTAATATTTATACATACGTAGGTTTTAGTCTCACGGATTTATGTAATTCGTGTATAATTGTCTTGATTTGTCTCTTTGTCTATTATGTTAGCATCAACCTTTGAAATGATGGAATGAAAGTTGCTACCCTTCTAGTAGGTCTGTCTTTTAGTTATTCCTTTACAACTTGAGATGAAATCTGGTTCACTCGGATTTTGTATATATCCTGTAACGTAGGTTGTCGAAGTCTTATATGTAAGAAGAATTCACGTGTGTCTTGTAAGAGAACCTATCCAGTTTACTGTCTAGTATTTTGTTCAGAACCGTTTAAATTCCTCCGACTTTAGTATGGTTCTTAGAAAAGGTTAGTGTTGACATACTTTGATTTTTAGTCATTGTCCTTGTTTCGACCTTTCAAGTGGTTATACGTCTTTAAATTTTTGTGTGAACATTTGTTGGTCGGTCACCTAGTTTCTTCTTTATTTTTCCTTTCAATTTTCCATGGGACTTTGTTTAATTTTTTTTTCTTCTTTTGTGTTGTATACTTTTGTATACCCTACGTCGTTTTTGGTCAAGATTCTCCCTTCAAATATCACTATTTAAAAATTTCCACAGTTTGTTGGATTGTAATATGGAGTTCATTGATGATTGGTTAAAATTCGTGTTTCAAGCACTTTCCTTCGTTTTTGTTTCTAGTTTCGTCTTTATTTACTTTATTTCTGGTCTTCCTGTTTTCAGTCGTTTCGATTCTCGATAAAAAACCTTTTAAATTGTTTTAAGTGTTTGGAAACCGATCTGATTCCTTTTTTTTTTTTTCTTTTGAGTTTGTTCATTTTGACCTTTACTTTCTTCTCTGTAATATCTTTATGTTTCCTAGTATTCTAAGATGATACTTAGTAATTTACGTTGTTTAACCTATTAGATTTTCTGTACCTATTCAAAGATCTTTGTACATTGAATGGTTCTGACTTAGTAACTTTTTCTTTATCTTTTAGACTTGTCTGGTTAATGGTCATTCCTCTAACTTAGTCATTAACTTTTAAGAGTGGTTTCTTTTAGAGTTCTGATCTGCTGAAAGGACCACTTAAGATGGTTTGTAAATTTTTTAATTACGGTTAAGAAGATTTTGAGAAGCTTTTTTGACTTCTCCTCTCTTATGAAGGTTTAATTAAAATGTTCCAGTCGTAATGGGACTATGTTTTCGGTGCATTCCTGTGATATTCTTTTGACATTCGAATATAGAGACTACTTATACTTACAATTTTAAGAGTTGTTTTTATAATCGTTTGGTTTGAGTTGTCGTGTAATACACGATGTAGTGTAATTATCTTACTTTTTATTTTCAGTGTACTCGTAGAGTAATCTCTTTTAAATTGTTTTATGTTGTAGGAAAGGACAATTATTGATAGTTATTTAACTTATGTCTTCCTTACGTGGAGTTGTATTATTTCAGGTATATATAGTTCGGGTGTTAACTGTAGTATGAGTTACCATTTTCTAATTTTCAAAAAGAACATTCTAGTCTTCGTTCTGTTCCAATGGGTGAGAGTACTGACATAAATCGGATCATGACCTCAAGTATCGGTCTTATTGGTCCTTCCTTTTTTATTTATTTTCCATAACTTTGGTTTTGGTTTTTTCATTTTAACAGAGACAAACGTCTACTACTAGAATATATCTCTTTAGGATCATTACAGTGGGGGAGTTTTTTCTTTTTTCTTTTTTGGACAATCTTGATTATTTACTTGAGTCATCGTCTTACTTTTTTAGTTGTATGTTTTTAGTCAACACAAATTCTGAAACTATCGTTTGATACGTAATCAAGAAATTTCAGAGACGGGGTTTCACTGAGTATAGTGAAGACGAATACAGAGTAACTCGTTCAGACTACGGAAACAACCCATACATATTGGGTGTACATCCTCCCCGTTACCTAGAAAAGTCTTTATTAGGACAGAGGGGTGAGAATCTCTCCTGACAGAAGGTCATCAGTGAGACTCAACGACAACATCATCATGTGACTACACCCCTTTACAAACACAACTAAAGATCTTATTCACATAATGTAGAACATTCTCTGACTGAGAACTGAAATACCAAAACTGGGGTCTACCGTAAGAGACCCATCTAGTAGTAGGTGCATCCGGGTTCTACGTCAATGTTTACTGAACATTAAATAAAGGAGTATAAGTTAAGGGGAAGTCATCACTTTTAAACGGTGACAGTTTCGAGTAGTTTCTTTCCATGAGGTCTTCTGTAAGTTGTTCCTCGATGTCTTTACAATACTCTTTACTGTCGTAGTGACTCTAGTGACTGGTCGGAGGGTCCCCTTAAGGAATTTCGCACACTACGAACCAACTTCATTGTGTATTTTATACACATTATTTAATGTATATTATAATAGTATGTATATTTCAATGTACTCATGTATATATTATGGAGGAGAACATAAACAATTTTTGTTTAGTTGTACCGAAATCCGTAGGGATCGAGTTAAAGACTTCGTCTCTCTGTGTTGATGTCTCACTATTATTACCTATCGGACACACTTTTCGAATATCACAACATCCGTGATTCACTATATACACCAAGTGGAGTATTCGGGAACGTCGGTCCCGACCCTGACCCTACTCCCTTCCTTCGTTGGACGGGCCCTGTGTCTTAAATTCCTCTACGGACCTGTTTGTGTTCCAACTACGAACGAACTGGGACTGGTACTTACGGAGGAAGTCACTGAGTGAGTGGAGAGGGATTGGGGCCTGGACGAACATCGTTGGGATACTCCAGTTCTAGTAGTTGAGGGAAGAAGTGTCTACTCCTTTGTCATCGGAAACTCCTACTCATAAAACGAACTGAACTTGGGTCCGTCGTACCTGTGGGTTCAGACTCGGAACTGAGTGACTCGGACGTAGTCACGGAAGTAGCTGCGGAATCGATTTCAAAACCAACAAAAACAGCAGAAAAGGTCCACAGGTTCCGTCGACGTCTAAACTACCGGATGACACTTCGCGTACGGTTCCTTCTAGGGGAGGACTGTGGACAAGGCCGAAGTCTTTTGGGTAAATCCCTCTTCTTCAAAAAGACACGATAGGAAATTCAGAAGTCCTCCTTGGACTCCTCGGAGCCCCGAGGTCCCTGTGACTACATCTCAAAAATCGTTTCACCCGCGGAAAGATCAGGTGTCGTAAATTTCTCTCCCTCCTCTTGGTAGGACCTCAGAGGTCCGAATACGTACAAATTTCTTGACCAGGGGAAATACTCATACTTTCGACTAGGTGTGGGGTTCAATTTTCTAGACTACAGACCTCTTGACGGATCTCCTCCCCTTATACATTTCTATTTTAACTACAGTAAAGAAAGGACGATAGGGAGGGGTTTGGAATACAAAGACGAAGTATAAATTTTTTTATTTTTAATTTTGTCTGTCGACATGACTCGAGTCTATACATACTGGAAGAACCTTACTTATAACGGAAATCTCATGGGAAACTGTTCGACTCAGCGGGTGACATCGACACCAAGTCAAGTTACCGCAACTACAAAGCAGAAACAAAGAAAAGAAAAAGGGAAAAGGGGGTGGGAAGGGAGGTGGGGAGAGGTAATCTCATCACTTTTCTATCCGACCTAAACAGACATTCTGACTTGAGCTTCCTACTCGTGGGTTTCCCAAATCTCTCTAAAGGGGCACCGAATAGGAGTACCATTATTGTTGTTGTTTACGGCCAATAGACACAAGAGACTAGTGATAAGGATTGTAAACATGTACTATCGAAACTAAGACGCTCATTTTCATTTAGTACACAACACTGACCACGAAAGTATATAAACACTGTCAAAAACTCATTATGACGTACTTTTACAGGGGTACAATGTAGGTAAGTCTTCAAAACAACAAAATGATACTTCAAGCCTTTTTCTTATTTTCTCTTTATTTCGATCCCTCCTGTTCTGAGTCATAGAACTTTTGACTCTACTGAAGTCTCGGAATCGGTACGGATTTTATGGAGGATCAATTGTCTCCGCAGTCACGAAGAAGTTGTATAAAAGGTCTTAGGTTTCGTAAAACTAAACTAGGTCCTAGGTCCCGTCGTGTGGATGGTTGTTCGTTGTCTTCGTTCCTAAGTGGAACTCAACCCTTCACGAGAGTAGTGTCTCAGTCTCGTTTAAGGGAAAAAGGGACTCAGTGGTTTTAAGATCTCACTTCTTCCGAAAGACACGAGAAGAATTGTTCTTTTTTGTACCGGGAGTGAACAAGTTCATAGTTCTCCTTATTGGGAACTGAGGTTTAGTTTAGGTGAGAGTCTTAGGTCGACAAGTGTACGGTCGCTCCTTCCCAGTCTACGGTGGGGTTCGTCGAGGTGGTCTTTGTCAAGACCGAGAAAAAAGGTGACTCTACGGAAACAAAAAGTGGATTTAAGAGTTATCTCAGAAAAGAAACACAAACAAGAGGCGAAACAACCAATCTCAGAGAGACGGAAACAAATGTTGAAGGAACGGGGAGATCGAAAGAGAAGGGTTCTCTACACAACATTCACTAAAAAAAGAAACACCGAGGGCAGGTGGTCATTACCCTTTGAACCTTCAGAAAGAGCGAAAAAAGTCACAACAAAGATCCGTCTACTCCCGAGCGAATGTTGAGAAAAAAATAAAACTTTAAGGTTTTCTATTAAAGACTTAATTAAAATAAGAGAAAGGTAAGAGAAGGAGGGTAGTTTTTTTTTTTTTTTCCTCTCGTTCCTTCCTTTTTTTCTTTTATTTTTAGGTGGGTCCCTGTCTAAAACTTTCTTTGAACTATTTGTGAAACGAATCGAAGGACATACCCCTACTCCCATTTTGTTATTTATTTAAGTTAATTTTGAGTACACCCCCCCCCCCGTCCCTCTTATAATTCTGTAACACTTTAAGTACTTACGTGAGGACATTGGTTTATGAAGACAAGTTTGAAAACCTAAAACAATGTCAGTCACCCTGAGACTACTTCTAATCCACCCCCTTTTTGGGACCGTCTTATAATTTGATGTCATAACATGGTAACCGAATGATTATGACACCTTAGTTGTTTTTGGGTTGGTATAAAATCTTTATTCGGTTTTATACTTAACTTATACACAAGTGTACTTTTGTTCACACTTATTTCGTGAGAAACCACCACTAATTTCGTAGTAACATTATGGGACTATGAAAAATATTAGGTGTGGTAAATAAAAAGAGTCTTCCTCAGAGATATAAAAGTACATTTCGATCTAGAAACCTCGTCAATTTTACCTTAATTTTGAGTATCCTTATGTCGAGACAATTGATTTTCAATTCCTTCACAGTTTGACGTGTACTAGAACAAATAACTTCTTTCTTCCGTCTTTTATGTGCCCATAAGACTTTAATCCAAATTCTTTTGACAAACCGAGTAAGTATTAAAGTACAGGATGTTTTCCCGTAATATTAGGGTCTCAAAAATATACTCAAAATTGAATGACCATAAAAATGAACAATTCCTCCTTTATTAGAAAACTAATGAATACGGAGATTACTTAAAATTAAGAAAATCTTTAAATTGTTAGTAAAAGTGGTCGTATTAAAATAGAATTCCCCACTGATTATCCTTTCGAATCGAATTAATCAGTTCCGGGATTAAATACATATATTATATAACCCATCATTACTTTTAGACGGTACTTTAAGTAATTGGTAATTATTATCGGGAGATGAATCTTACGTTTGAGATAATTCCTTTTTTGGTTAGAACATAGTAGGAGTCATAATTTAGAAAGAAGAAAAAAAGAAAGTTAAAATTTGGTTCACGATAAATTCAGTCTCGAACACTTATTCATGAAACTTGACTCCGATTGAAACGAGTATTATAAACTTTCTCTAACGAATGGTTCCTTTTTAAAATTTGGTAAAGAGACATATGAATATTAGTGTTTTTCTTAAAACTCTTTAGTTCGTCCGACAGAATACCCTAAAAAACATGAAAAAAAAAAATATTTATAAACGAAGATCGACGAGGACCGTTACCACTTAATAATATGTATATGTAATTACAAAAGGGTCGGGATCTTGACAAGTGTAAAAAGGATATATTCTAGATACCTCATATAGAAAGTTTCTCTCTTTACGTCTTTACAATTTCGTCTTTTTGGACTTACACTACACATGTGAAAGTAGGGGGTATCTGTTACATAAACAAAATTATTTACCTTAAAAGTCTAAGTAAAGGTATACGTCAACTAAAATAACACTTTCGGACACCTGGTGGAGTGTGTTGCTAAGATACCAATTAAACCCTTCCTACTATTGTGTATTGTTCTACCTACTCCTTTATCTTTAGGTACCTAAAAGAAATCCCAAAACAATTATTTCCGTGGGTTCCTCCGTTTTTGAGTGTACTCCGAGAACTTTTCGGAAAGAGGGTCCCCTATCACGGACCCCTGTCCCTTTCATATGTCCCTTCGCAGGTCTGACCGTCCGACCTGATACTTCTGTCTACTCGACGTAAGTGTGAACCTGTAGGATACCCACACAGTGTGCCCCTAAAAAAGAAAGGTTTTTTTTTTTTAACTTGTCTCTTGCACGACAAGAGACATTCGACGAACACCAAATTTTCTTCGTCATCTCTTCTATTTACGAATCCTGAGATCTGAGTACCGAGGAACCTCTATAAGAGTTAGTTCTTTGGGAAGACATACAGGGGGTCTAATACGATCACTCAGTATCTGGGACAACCATTCTTGGTCCCCGAAGGGACCACCGAGTCTCCCATTTCTTAGACGGACGTCAAGTCCTCTGCGCCCAAGTTAGGGACCCAGTCCTTCTAGGGGACCTTATCCCTTACCGTTGGGTGAGGTCATAAGAACGGACCTCTTTCTCTGAGACCTGGAGTCCTTCACACGGACGTTGTTTTCGTAGAAACTTGGAGACTACTTCCCCGGTGAACCTCAAACACGTAAATAAATGAAGTAGTAACAAAGAGTCTGACACCAGAGACCTAGGGGACGAAGTCTTAGTGAACCTTTCGGATACCGATCAAGTCTTAATGATCGCTACCGTGAATTCTGGTACGTGCCAACGTACGATGTCAGACTCCTGGTGACTAAATTCATGAATGCTGTCGACCGAAAAGTAGTACGGAGTGCTTTCCGTGTGTGAGTGACAGTTGTACGGCCGGGAACAAGGGTGTCGACGTCCTTCACCAGCGGGATCTCACTTGGCACCGACTCTTAAAGCCGGCAAGGACCTACACTCTGTGACCCTCCTCCTTCGACCACCCAAAATTGAGACGAGGACAAGGTGACTCGGGGACCCCTCCTAGCGGAGGTCGAGACCAAGAAATTATTCGACGAGTGTAAAATCTATCACGAGTGTCACTGCACCCTTAACCTCGACCCAGTCGAGGTTAGGTGTTTAACGTTTATTAAACGGTTCCCTTTAGGGAAGGGGAAGCCAAGACGGGGTTTAGATGTAAGAGAAGATAAATCTTAGTCCTCTAAGTCCGTCTTAAATAAAAATTACTTCCCCCAGTGCCCGAGGGTCCGGAAAGGAGTCATTGTTAGGGATACAAAGAGGTACAGGTACTATTTTCTTCGGACCTCCGTCCCACAGGAAGAAGTAGTTCCACTACCTTTCTACCACGGGCCACTGGAACCAAGTATGACATCCGTTCGTTCTCGGGTAGGTGCCACTCGACCTTTTGTCCTTGCCCCGGGGTCTCAAGACACACTAGAACCGGCTCAGGAAATTGGAGAGGTACGATTCTTTACCCCCGTCACATGAACTAAGTAAACGGAACGTGTCAACAGATTCGGTTTACTTTTTCTCGTCCAATTCCCGTAGTACTTCCTTCTCCACCATTAGTGACCTGGGACGAACGTGTTGAAAGTTTCTCTCCTTTTCAGATCTACCAAGGACGAGAACTGAGCGACGGAAAAGAGAGATGGGGTCCCACGGTACCAAATCTGGGAGTTACGGAGTACAGGTAGGTGACCATATCGGTGAGACTGAGAGTAGAGGAGGGTGAGATTCGGTAGGATGAATGGGGACTCGTAAGTAATTAGTCCTGGGAGGAGACCAATGTTCACCGTCTTTAGATCGACTTTGACCGATTAGTGACCTCTCGAGTCTTTGTCTGGGTGAAGTCCGAGTCGACTTAGGTCCACGAGTCTACTATGGTAGTCTACAGACAGAGTAAGGGACCAGAGACGAAACGAGACACGACCAAATTGCGAGTCTGTCTGAGAAGGGGACGTCTAAGTCTTATCAAAGACGTCGAGGTCTGAGTGTAGAGTGGGTAAATCATTAGTGTCTTCTTTCTAGTGTCGTCATGGTCGTTTTCAAGGACCGACATAGGGGCTTTGAAGGATTCTAAAAATAACCGACCTAGACCAAGTGCACGGGTCGGTAGACACTTGGACTCGTGTATCCGTCCTGTCACCCAGGGTCTTTTAACTTCGTGAACACGATCTCTTAGTCTCTAACTTCCAATTTCCGTTTTTATTGACCATGGTTAGTGTAGAACGGTCTAAGTGACTACATTGAATCCGGAGGGGTGTACGTCGGTGGGTCTCGTTAGACCGAGTACCTCGAGAAATAGTCGGAGAGGTCAGGTGTGTGTTGACGGACTGACCATTCCGGGACCCCTCAGTTCCAGTAGGCCGATAAGGATGAAACAAAAGATTTGAGACGAGACCAAGTAGGACATAGGATATTTATGTCGTAGAAGTTGGGATCGAGGTACGGAAACGAATACTACAATGGGGGAGTCCTTACGGTACTGAGTCGAGAAGGTCATTTGTTTAGAGAAAGTCAAAGTTCGGGTCAGACTTAAACTACGACGGACACTTGCTGAAGTCCCTTACGAATGGAGGAAGGAGCGAGTTGAGGACAACAGGAACAAGAGTAGTGACTTGTCTGGTCATAAACTCAAATTCCGTAACACGATTCCGTCTGGGGTGTCCGGGACGGAAACACCTTGAACACGAAATCACCTGTTTCATTTGTTCATTTGTCATTAATAGTCAGTACCACTCTTCAAGAGTCTGTGTCTTTCGTCTCCCCTCTTCCCGTCTCCACCTAGTGGTCGGTATCTTCCACTACAACCTCAATTACCGAATAATATACTCTTAGAACAGAGAGACCCACTTGACAGTAAAAGATCCCTCGTCTCTTACGGTCGACCCGTCCAGAGAGAAATTAGGAGTCGTGGATCGAGTCGTCGACCCCTGTGTCCGTCATGAGTCGTCACTACGGACTACCTAACTCGTGTCCCGTCTACAGACGTCTCTTCACCCTACTCCGTCTCTGTATCGATGTTTTCAGTCAGAACAACACTCGAAGGGTCTCCGTCGACTCTTCCTTCGCGAGGGGGTGGTGGGGGTGTTTTTAGTCACACTGGAGAGAAGGGGTTAACCACGGCCAAGGTACTGGGGTGTTGAAGTAGGAAAAATCGATCGTCGCAGAACCGGATTTTCTATGGTGACGAAAGGTTGGACCTTCACTCTAAACCCCCGGGGACACCCGGGGCCCCGGTCTCCTTTAGGACGACTGATGTAACGGAATTAAATTCGAGAGTCGAGTCAAGTCGGCGAGTCAGCACAGGCTGAGAAACGTTCGGGTACCTGGTCGTGCGGTCCGGAGGGACAGGTAGTGGTGAGGGCCTCAGGTGGGTTTGAGTACAGGTAATTCAGCCACTACGGTGGGTTGGTAGAGTAGGAGACAGTAGGGGAGAAGGAGGACGGGAGTTAGAAAGGGTCGTAATCCCAGAAAAGTTTACTCAGTCGAGAAGCGTAGTCCACCGGTTTCATAACCTCAAAGTCGAAGTTGTAGTCAGGAAGGTTACTTGTGAGTTGTGACTAGAGGAAATCCTACCTGACCAACCTAGAGGAACGTCAGGTTCCCTGAGAGTTCTCAGAAGAGGTTGTGGTGTCAAGGTTTCGTAGTTAAGAAGACACGAGTCGAAAGATTCCTCCCAGGTAAGTCGAGAGATGACTCTTGTGTCAGAAATTAACGGGAGGTGACACAGCTGAACACCGGGAAAAGTTTTTGACTTCATATCAACTGAATGGTACAACACAATCAAAGATCACATGACATTTCACTAAGTTGATATATACACATATATATATATATATACAAGAAAAAGTCAAAGAAAAGGTTACATTCGATAATATTCTATGACTCATATTAAGGGACACTATACGTCCCAGGAACAAAGGTACACCGAAAAATCTAAATTTAATTGATCTTAACTCATTTTACTTTATAAGTCAAAGAGACGTGTAATTGGTATAAAGTTCAGGGGTTGTCGGTACACGCCGGTCACTGGTCAGATAACCTGTCGTCTCTGTGTCCTGTCAGGGATGTAAGTCCTTCAAGATAATCGTTTACGACGAGGTCTCGTTAACAATCGTTAGAAAGAAGGTGAGGTACGTTACCTGTCTTATACGGAAGAGAAACACGGGTTTAAAACTACTGTTGTGTGTGTGTTTCCCTCTTTAATTTTTATGACATTATTTGGTGTATTAAGTATTATTACCCGGTATCCAGTACCATTTAGTACTATACCTTCTCTGTCCGATATCTATTAGATAGTAAGGACCTCAGGAGATTCGGTATTTGAATGGGGACAGAAAAAGTAAGCTTCTTCATGTCACTATTATTGGTACTACTGTTACTATTATTATTGTCGTCGTCGTTGTCATTTCACTTGTGAATGATTCGTGAATTGATACATGGTTCGTACTACGATTTGTAACACATCTGTATTAACGTAAATTAAGAGTGTTATTGAGACACTGTACCTCTAATAACTAGAGGGTATCGTCCGTAGAAAGAACGGAGTACAGTATAGGCCACTGGGTGAAGACTGACGTCGACGTCGACGTCATCTCTGAGGAGGAAGGGACCTCACCCCTACCCTCACTTAACGGGAGTCTCTATTGGGAGTTGGTCACTTCCTACTCCACGAGGGGAAAGTCTCCGATTAAATCCCCATGTAAAACATCCTAAAGAGTCTGCCAGAACCCGTCCGGACTCAGAGTTAACTGGTCCGATCATTGGTTAGATTATTATGTAGTATAACCAAAAAAGGAGCAATAGACAAAGTAAAAGAATGGAGGAATTAAAGACGAAAGACTCTAGTGAGAGTGGTGGTCAGGATTACTCAATGGACGTGAGTCTGAGACGTAATCCCGTTGAGTCTGTTTAAGTAAGGGTAAAATATCCACTCCTTAAACTTTAAATCTGGTCAATTGTGAAGGGTCTCAAGGGTGACAATAATTCACCCTTTAACTCCGGTACTTGGATTTAGACAGAATTAAGATCTTTGAATTGAGACTCAATGATAGTATGTGTAATCTTGCGTTCACGTAGTCTCTCTCCACTAAATTTTTTTTTTTTCTTCAAGACTTAGACGAGGATAAATATCTTATTCGTCTAACATTTGAAGTTAGGGGACTTAGAAGAGACCTTACTTCTTTAGTCACTTAAGAAAGAACTGTTATGAACGGAAAAGAAGTGACATCAGTAACCATGGATCCTTCATAAGTGGACCCAGTCTTTTATAAAGGATCATACCTCTTCGGAAACGTTCCTCTTGGTTTTTCCGACAAACATTGTCCCTTCAAGACCTCACAAAGAAAAGAAAGTCCTCTCCCTTTTAGGGAAGGGAAGGTCCTCGACGAGGGGACACTAGAGTCTCGGGTCACTGGGAGGTTAACAGTCTTCGTCCCAGACTCACCGTCACCTCCGAAGGTCCGTAAAGTTACCGCTTTTCGGGTCGGTTCTCGAGAACGTTACATCATCGAAGTTCCAGAGTGGGTCAGACAGAAACCCTGTCCTACTCTTACCACGAGTAGAGGAGGGGGGGTTGGGGGTGCGGTAAAGGACAGGGATGAGGTTCTTACACGTCATAGGGTGAGTCTGATCCTTGTGTCTTGGGGTCGTGTCTAGTCGTCAGTCACGACGAGACCGTAGACGTACGTACCCTCCTTTAAAATGACAAGATATTACGAACGTTTTCGTTTGACAGTGGATTCTTTCTCCAGTCGTACTCCATGAGTATGTAGGGTGACGGTTTTTAGTGGTGCAGGAGGACGTCCAATAGAGGTAAATAAAATGTTGTCGTTAAGAGTTTCTCACAAGGTCCTTGAGTATCCCCAAGGACTCTCGGAAAGTCCCCCAGACGTTTTAATAAAAATATTATTATGGTCCCACACACAACGAGAGTAAGTATTATTATGATTCTACAATAATCATCAATAAGAGTAAGTACTTACATCCCACCTATAAACTCTCCGAGGTACTATAACTACCCCGAAGGTACTATTGAGTCAACCATTTCTTAGACGGACGTTACGTCCTCTGGGACCAAGTTAAGGACCCAATCCTTCTAAACGACCTCTTCCCTATCCGATGGGTAAGGTCATAAGACCGGACCTCTTAAGGTACCTGACACGTCAGGTGCCCCAGTCTTTCTCAGCCTGTACTGACTCGCTGAATTTTTTTCTATAGCAACAGTGTTGTCTGACTTCCGTTTGTGTGTATACTCTTAAATCGTCAGAATATAATTCAGTTAGTAATTTTTCTAAAAGTTTTAACATCTTGTTTTATTTTTGTTTCGGTAAGAAGAGTAATACATAAACAAAAAATAAAACCTGTTGTATCAATACATACAATTGTACATTACTCAAATAACAACAATAAAAGTTACTTAATTATCTACATATTCATTTTTTAAAAGTCAAAATTGAGGATTATACCATTTATCGTTATCTATATTAGGTGGATTTGGTTTAGGAAGTATTAAGTTCCTCCAACAGTTATTAAAAATTTTCACTTTGTCTCAGGAATCTGGTATTTCAAATTAGAACGGAATAGTTGTCAAAAGATCAGGTTGAGGAATAAACCGTCCACCCTTTTAAATTTGTAGTAAATTTTAGTATAGTGATAAAGGATCGGCTCAACACTCATCTTATATTCTTCTCTCTACTACTAAACTAAGTTTTCCCCCTCTGTTTTCTTAAAATCCAACAGGGGAACCTATGACAAGTTTACAAAAGATCCTTTTGTAAGGACTTAAGTTAAAATGTTAATTTGTCGTACAATTCTCTATTAAAAGATGGATTTTTTTCCATCTTAGTACTGACAGTCAGTCCACATTTTCTTTGTGTTCCGTTTGCAAATTAAGTGACAACTATTCCTTTGCTCCGCTACAGTATCATCCATTTTCGTTTTCAGTCTCTGTAACTGTCTAGTCTTATCACTTCACCTAAACGTTACCTATATTTTAATCGGAGAAAGTAACTTGGAGGAGATCTGTCTGACATCAACGTACAGATTCTCAATAAAGTGTAACGATAGTCAATAGATGTTGAGTATCTCAGGATTTTGTAGAGTTTCCGTTTCTTTCCCTGTCTCGGAGACCCTTGGTCTTACCCTATTTGGGTCTCCTCACACGAAAGGTCACTTCGTGTTAAAAAGGGGATGTCAACTCTAGGGAAATCTACGGTCGGTGACTCGATTAGACTCATTCTTTTTTCACCTTAAACCACACATGGGACGAGAGGTCAGGTACCCCAACGTCTCAGACTGATTGTGTTGTTGACGAGAGTTTTCCGAGAAAGTTAGGTAGAGATAATGGTACACGATATCTGACCTACAAACACAAGGGGAGTCTAAGTATACAACTTTTAGATTCCAGGTCACACAACCATAAACCTCCACTCGAGAAACCCTCTACCAATTCAGTACTCCCATATTGGGAGTACTTGTCCCAATCAAATATTTGTTTTGGGGTCTCGAGGGAGTAGGGAAAGGAAGTAGGGACTTCTACTTCTCTTTTCTGTCGACAGATTCTGAGTCCTTCGTCCGAGAGAGGTCTGTCGGTTAGACGACCGTGAAACTAGAACCTGGAAGGTTGGAGGTCTTGAGACTCTTTGTTTAAAGACAACAAATATTAAGTAGGTCAGATACCATAAGTCGAGTTTACCCGACGACATAAGATACCATCCCATCGAACTTATCTGATTCTGTAGTATATTGGGTGGTGATTTTGACCTAGCACGGGATCGAGAGTATGTGTCTATAAATCCATAAAGAATCCCAAGTAGTGGTAGAAGACCCACTATTTTCGACGGTAGATAAAATCACGGATGTCACAAAGTCCAAGAACTGTAAGAGGAATTTCGGGGTAGTCTATCCATTATCGTAGAGAGGAAAATGTCTACTTCTTTCTCTTCGACTTCAACAGTATGTGTGTGGGTTCTAGAGTTAGAGATTCCCAGACAAATCCAAGTTGGAACCACATAGTCCGAGGTGAAAACGAGAGAGGGGATCAAGTCACGACTAGGTCGTCTCGGAGAGACCGTTTTGAACGTGAAACGTCAGTTATAAGTGTGGTCTTTTCTCGTCAATCAAAACAACTTGGAACTCTTAGTACACAAAAGTTATTGGAGACTTAAAAGTTGTAGAGATACGAGTCATTATCTCTATCATCCTGGAGTTTCTCCACAAATCAAAGGAAGTAGAAAGAACCTCCGACTTATAAAGATCTACCCAGGGTCCCTTTTTTAAAATGTTTCTATAAGAGAGTCTCTCTACATCTTTAATGTCTACCTCAGGTTTCAAACTCAGTTCTCTATCAAATTTCGTCCTCAACCGTTTGGTGTCAGGCACCCTGTTTGGACCGACCCAAAAAATACCGATATCTACTGTGGTGGGAATGTCGTCTTTCACTTCTCCTTGATTTTTCGGAGAACTACTTTCACTTTCTCCTCTCACTTTTTCGAGTTGTAAGTCTTTTGATTCTAGTACCGTAGTACCGTGAAGTACCCTTTATCTACCCCTTTGTCACCTTTGTCACAGTCTGAAATAAAACCCCCCGAGGTTTTAGTGTCGTCTACCACTGACGTCGGTACTTTAATTTTCTACGAATGAGGAACCTTCTTTTCAATACTGGTTGGATCTATCGTATAACTTTTCGTCTCTGTAATGAAACGGTTGGTTCCAGGCAGATCAGTTCCGATACCAAAAAGGTCACCAGTACATACCTACACTATCAACCTGACACTTCTTTCGACTCGCGACTTCTTAACTACGAAAACTTGACACCATAACCTCTTCTGAGGACTCTCAGGGAACCTGACGTTCCTTTAGGTTGGTCAGGTGAAAAAAAAAAAAAATGAAATAAAATGAAATGTTATGACATAACCAAAACGGTATGTGGTTGTACTTAGGTGGTGCCCACATGTGCACAAGGGGTAGGACTTGGGGGGAGGGTGGAGGGAGGGATATGGTAGAGAGACCCAGTAGGGTCACGTGGTCGGGGTTCGTAGGACATAAGACGTAGTTTGGATCTGACCGCTAAGTAAAGAATATACTATAATATGTACAAAGTTACGGTAAGAGGGTTTAGTAGGGTGGGAGAGGGAGAGAGTGTCTCAGGTTTTCTGACAAGATATGTAGACACAGAGAAAACGACAGAGTGTATGCCCCAATAACAATGGTAGAAAGATTTAAGGTATATATACACAATCATATGACGTAACCACAAAAAGAAAGACCGAATGAAGTGAGACATATTAGCCGAGGTCAAAGTAGGTGGAGTAATCTTGACTAAGTTTACGTAAGAAAAATTACCGACTCATTATGAGGTAACACATATACATGGTGTCGAAAGAATAAGTAAGTAGACGACTACCTGTAGTTCCAACGAAGGTACAGGACCGATAATATTTGTCACGACGCTACTTGTAACCCCATGTGCACAGAGAAAGTTAAGACCAAAGGAACCACACATACGGGTCGTCACCCTAACGACCCAGTATTCCGTCAAGATAAAGGTCAAAAAATTCCTTAGAGGTGTGAGAAGAGGTATCACCGACATGATCAAAAGTAAGGGTGGTTGTCACATTCTCCCAAGGGAAAAGAGGTGTGGGAGAGGTCGTAAATAACGAACATCTTTATATCTATTTACCTTGTTTTATCTTTCGGGTCTCTATTTAGGTGTGTAGATACCTGTGGAATAGAAGCTGTTTCCTCCGTTCTTATATGTCACCTGATTTCTGTTAGAGAAATTGTTCACCACGACCCTTTTGACCAGTTGGTGAACATTTTCTTACTTTGATCTTGTGAAAGATTGAGGTATGTGTTTTTATTTGAGTTTTACCTAATTTTTAGATTTACATTCTGGTCTTTGATATTTTGAGGATCTCCTCTTGTATCCGTTTTGTGAGAGGTTGTATTCAGTGTCGTCCTAGGAGATACTGGGTGGAGGGTCTTATGACCCTTATTTTCGTTTTTATTTGTTTACCCTAGATTAATTTTAATTTTCGAAGACGTGTTGTTTCGTTTGATATTCGTTCCACTTTTCTGTCGGAAGCCTTACCTTCTTTTATTATCGTTTACTTCGTTGACTGTTTGTTGATTAGAGTTTTTATACGTTCGTTGAGGATGTCGAGTTAAGGTCTTTTTATTTGTTGGGTTAGTTTTTTACCCGGTTTCTTGATTTGTCTGTAAAGAGGTTTCTTCTGTATGTCTACCGATTGGTTGTGTACTTTTCTACGAGTTGTAGTGAGTAATAGTCTCTTTACGTTTAGTTTTGGTGTTACTTCATGGTAAAGTGTGGTTGGTCAGGTAAGATTTCCTCTAGTCGGGACCCACAAGAAACCTTCCTTACTACGATTTCGACTTTGAGGTCATCAAACCGGTGGAGTACGCTTCTCGACTGAGTAACCTTTTCTGAGACTACGACCCTCCCTAACCCCCGTCCTTCTCTTCCCCTGTTGTCTCCTACTCTACCGACCTACCGTAGTGGCTTAGCTACCTGCACTCAAACTCACTTGAGGCCCTCAACCACTACCTGTCCCTTCGGACTGCACGACGCTAAGTACCCCAGTGTCTCAGCCTGTGTTGACTCACTGACTTGACTTGACTTCGATTTTTAATAAAAAAGTAAAAATTTACCAACCTTTTGTTCTTTTTAATATAAACACTAGGTATTTTTAATATACTTTAATCTAAACCCCCAGGTATTTAATCCAAAGTAATTTTATGTTGGTACGGGTGAGTAAAATATAAAAGACATCGACGAAAACTCGATGTTATCGTCTAGACTCTTTAACACTGTCTTTGATATTCCGGATGTCTTCACTTTTACGGATAATAATGGTCTTTTACAAACGGTTGAAGACCGAATCTCAGTGAAAGTCAAACTTACAACTCTTATTAAGGGGTCCGTGTGTCTCATTCATCAAAACTTCCTCAAGTTGTGCTGTACTGGATTTATACCGTTCAAAGTCTTAATGAACCCTCCTTTAAGACAATAACGTCCCTACAACCATTCTTCCGTTTTGGGATAACCTCCGAAGTTTAAGAGTAGATTCGTGGTGAAATCCATCCAAGAGGACGACCCAAAGGACGGAAACCGTGGAGAGAGTAAGGAATCGACAAGGCCAAATACAGGACACCTTCGAGGCGAACGTAAATGGTAATTAATGTTATTAATTTTAATTGACCACGGAGGACACACCCTTAAAAGGCCAGGGATTGTTCTGCGAAGGTTTCCGCAGAACAAAGAGTTCTCGTGGGAGACGACCAGTCAAGAGTCTTCCGTGGAGTAGCAGTGTAAGTGTTCGACGTCCACCCAAAACGACGGTCCTTCTTCGCTGTCCGGCTAAAAGTAGATCTTTGTTTCCGTAAACCCCCCTAACAGAGGTACGGACCGGTTCAAAAAGTGTCGTGTATCCGTAATTGACTTCTTTGTCTTGAACCACTCTCTTATTTTGAGTGTAACTTACGTTTGATTGTTTGGCGATCAATCCGAAGTCTCCGGACCTCATGTGTGTCCGGACAATTTACGACTGAAAGTTTTCTGGACAATGATACCGTTTCGACACAAGTAATGGTAAATGGTCATTCCTTCCGACTATCACAGAACTATTCCCTTCCCGTTCCAGACAAAATAATTCTGAAACTCCGGACCAACTTCCGTCTAGTCTCTCCGGACTAATCCTGACTCTCTCCTAACACCATATTGTCTAATTCTAACACCCGATGTTGGTACATTCCGGTTCAGATCCTTACATTTAAATGTGACAGACGACTACTGAACTCTGAACGGTCTTTAAAGACGTTACTTTGTTTTCTAAACGATGAACGAAAAGGTTCCATTCTCAGAGACCTGATCATTTCAATACGATTACTTTGACTGAACAATTACATCTGTCCAACCCCCTAACGATCAAACCCAAGATCCGACTGACTTTTTTTTTTACGTCTTAAATTCTCAACTCTTAAGACAAAATAAACCGTCCGTTTTGTCATCATTCGGGTCCTGAGTCAGAGAGTTGAGACTTCCTGACGAAGTTTCTCCACTCCCTCTTTGGTTCTCAAAAACGTTGTTTCTGGTCCATCAACCTTAGAGTTTTCTAATGACAATTAAATGGTTTTTTTTTTTTTGGAATCTATAGAGTTCAATTACTTAAATCGTGAAAAGAAACATCCCCTTGTACACTCTCAGACCTGAGTGAATTTAGTAAAGAAACCATACGTGGAGTCGATAGATCCCGGTCATGGGACAAGAACCCCTGTCCACAAGAACCCCTGTCGAAATCACCAGAACTATCGACATTGCAGGAAAGAAATGAGGGTACCGTTCGTTGTAAAAAGTAAGTGTGCAGAATTCTACCACTCACAGGAGATTCTCCGGATCACACACACCCTCCACCCGTACGGATTACGGGAACACTGAGGTCTGCTTTACAGTCGCGACGGGACTCAAAGGTGTAAAGAAACCCCCACTTCCTTTGAAACAATGATTGAATACGAACCTCCACCCGTGAGACGTTCATGTTCCCTCGACGACGACGACGATTCAGCGAAGTCAGCACAGGCTGAGACACGCTGGGGTATCTGCCGTCGGGTGGTCCGAGGCGTCAGGGACCCTAAGAGGTCCGTTCTTGAGACCTTACCCAACGGTAAAGGAAGAGGTTACGTATTTTCACTTTTCACTTTCACTTCAGCGAGTCAACACAGGCTGGGAGTCACTGGGGTACCTGACGTCGGATGGTCCGAGGAGGCAGGTACCCTAAACGGTCCGTTCTCATGACCTCCCCTCACGGTAACGGAAGAGGTGTTCCCTCGATCTCGACTACTTTTTTTTGTCTGGTACAGTAAGGTTTTATACGGAGACTGTATTTTTTAATAAAAGTCGACTTCCGTTAATTCTTCGACGTTTGGGTCCTTTTCGAGAGGGAACAAACGGACTTCTGTCCTTTATTTTAAGAGGAAAATGACCTATATCTGAGAATAGTCGGGTATCTCCCGTGGTCTCCTTGGAGATTTGTTTGGAACAATTTCCTTGAGAATAGGAACAATTTCTTCTATGGACCCGGAGGAACTTTGTAGGAATCAGGTTTGAGGAAACACAACAATTAAGAAGTGTGTAAATGACAAATTAACAGTCTTTTTATATTTGCAAAGGATGAGACCACTCCTTAGGGTGTATAGACATTTTTTTAAAAAAAAATTAAACATACGAGGGGAGGACAATTAGACAGAAAGAGTCAAATTCAAAGTCTCGGTCGGTCCCTGGGGTCCTACATGGACCCCCCCAAAGAGGAGGAGGTCGTGGACAGTCTTTTTTCCAATTACAGATATCTGACACACTCACGGTCAAACTATCCTCATATACGTAACCCGGGGCTCCCCCGGTCCCACTCACTCTCTGGTGGGGTAAGAGGAGACGTCTCCGGGACGGGAGTGACTTCTCTAGGACTTCCACGACTCCTGTCTCGGATCCGAACCGACCTACGTCCCTTTACAGTCCCTCCGACGTGTCCCAACCACACTCTGGACCCTAAGGTCCCCACTACCCTTCCTTGTCCGACACCCTTCCACAGGGTCCGGACTTCCGGTCTTCCGAGGGTCGTATAGGTCACACGAAACCCTTGTCCGTCCTTTCCTTCAGACCCCGACCGGAATAAGCGTTTCCACAACTTGAACTAGAAAATCCACCATCCTTCGGGGACTTTTTCAAAATCGTCACTTCACGATTTACACGATTACTAAAATGAACGATAAATCTTTACATGAGGTCAAACCTTCGACACTATTGTTTTTGTCTCACTCCCGGAAGGGATGCTTTCACTCTCCTTCTAAGGTCTCCTTCTCCGTCCTAGTGGTGTGGGACCTCTCGTGGGGTCTACCTCCTCACCTTCCACTCCTTCTCTCTCCCAAGAGATCGGACCTACGACGTCCTCTGAAACCAAGGTAATCGACTCTACCTTTACGTTCTCTTGTTCAAGTAATACCTATCGCGGAGAAACCATATTCCTCATAAACTCGACCAATAAAAAATTTTCGTCGTCTAAGGTCCATTCGAGACTCTCATTATGTTCAATGGGAAAATATTCCATTTGAATATTTCCTTGACAGGTAAACGTTCCCACAGAGGGAAAGACATGGTCCTTCTCTTCCCACTGGGATTTGGTGATCTTTGAGTAGGTTCCTCTTCCGTCGTTAAATTTAGACGTAGTGTTTGTTGGCACGAAAAGGACCGGCAAGAGGGGTACTGACCGGAAGGGGTGTGGGTAAAAAACAAAAATCACTTATACTTCTGTCATAAAGATTCGGTGGAGAATCTCTCAATGAAAAAGAAAAAAGTACCCAAAGAGCGTACAGGCGTATGTGGTCCATGACGACGACGATTCAGCGAAGTCAGTACATGCTGAGACGGGTGGTCCGAGACGGTAGGGACCCTAAGAGGTCCGTTCTTGTGACCTCACCCAACGGTAAAGGAAGAGGTTACGTACTTTCACTTTTCACTTTCACTTCAGTGAGTCAGCACAGGTTGACACGCTGGGGTGTCTGCCGTCGGGTGGTCCGAGGAGACAGGTACCCTAAAAGGTCCGTTCTCATTACCTCACACCACGGTAACGGAAGGGTCCATGTGGACCCTTAATTGAACGAACACAAAAAGAGTGATTAGGTAGAGAAACGGTCGTCCCGGGGACGACTCTGAAATCTTCCAATCTCCATTTTCTAAAAGAGGAAGAGGTGTCTCCACTAGCTAAGTCGAAACGTTAACGACCGACACTCCACGTCTCCTACCCCGATCGGGCCTTTTACGTCTTACTCTCGAAGAGACCCTCCACCCAAACGTGTGCACCCAAGTCCGAAGAAGTTGTCGACTTCGATGTTTTATCGACATCAGTCGTTTCCTCTCTCACTCACGTGTACCGTGTCTCCCCCTTTTTGGGACTTCCTCTGTCACCACCGAAACGGCATCGTAGTCACCGACTCGTTTTGGTTTAGGAATGTTCCAGAACACGAAGAAAGAGGTCCCTGGCTCGGAGACCAGTTTCCTGTTCTTTCACTGAAGTTCGAAGACACCTGTTGATCCCCGGAACACGGGACGGATCACCTCTTTCGACAGCTGGTGTACCTCCTAGTTCGCCCCACTCTCTCGTTGTTCCTGAGTGGGTGGAGTGTCCTGTCTTGCTCCTTCTGTCTCTTCCATTAATCAAACATACCTTGTCTCCCAAACTGGATAAAGACGGAGACTTAAATTAGTTGAATCACCGACTTTCCAACCCTTTGTTATCTTCACCCTTCCTTTAACATGGTTTTCTTCGACGGAGACCCCCTAGGACGGCACACTCGACGTCCTTTCCGTCCACACACGAGAACACCAACAAGGTCAGAGCCACCAACTTGTTCCTGTTCACTTACCGGGACCTCCTCCGCCCCGACTCGACCCAGAGTTCCCAGACTCATACCTGAAGACACATCTTCGAGTACCCTCGGGTCTTTCCAGAGATTGTCGACAAGGGTCAGAACTCTCACAGTGGACCTCCCGAACAACTTTGCGTCGAACGACCGGAGTGAGAGGATCTGAGCCTCAGTAATGTAGATCCCACCCCGATCTCTTACATGTAAAGATTGTTCAGGGGTCCTCTACAACCACAGCGACCAGGTCCCTAGTGAGAAACTCTTGGTGACCAGATAGTTTCTCATCACACGTATGGACATGGGTTTTACTACCATCTGTCCACTTATGACATTGTCTACACATATATAAAAGTACACATAAATTTTTCATGGTGAACGGATTTTTTAAGTACTAAATTTTTTATAACATAAAATCTTATTCCGATTTCACCTATATTTGTTTTGCGTTCAGTTAAATATATATTTTTATGAATCGGTTTTTCATCATATCCATTTTACACTTATGTCCTATTTGGTCTCTCACCATACGTTTATTGATTACGAATTATTTATACTTGTATTTTTCCTTTACTGGAATGTAAATATGAATGATACATCAATCCCCAGTCCCACTTACAAGTTTTTAATTGTTTATCTTTCCGTACCTGGAACGTGTTAGTCTTGTCTGTGTCAGTTTTCGTCACTCAATAGTCATCCTCACTTCACTTTCAGTGAGTCAGCACAGGTTGAGAAACACTGGGGTACCTGACACATCAGGTACCTTAAGAGATCTGGTCTTATGACCTCACCCAACGGTAAAGGAAGAGGTCCCCTAGAAGGGTTGGGTCCCTAGTTTGGGTCCAGAGGGTGTAACGTCCGCCTAAGAAATGGTCGACTCGGTGGTCCCTTCGGGTTCTTATGACCTTACCCATCGGATACGGAAGAGGTCGTCTAGAAGGGGTGGGTCCTTAGTTTAGTCCAAGAGGACGTAACACCAACCTAAGAAATGATCGACTCGATGATCCCTTCGTTTCATCTTCCCTTACGTCGATTAAAGTCGGGTCCCGACGACTAACCCAGAGGAAATATCTACTCCCTTGACTTAAAAACTATTCAACAAAAGGTTCTAGTATCCGTTTAATCATCGTTTCGATGTTAGTGACGTTATATATGTCGTAACGTCGGTATTGACGTTTTACACGGGTGTTGCACACACACACAATTCAACGAAGTTAACACAGATCAAGACACTGGGATACCTGGTATCGGGTGGTTCAAGGAGACAGCTACCTTAAAAAGTCGGTTGTTATGACCTCAGCCAACGGTAAAGGAGGGGGTCCCCTACAAGGGTTGGGTCCTTAACTTGGGTGTAGAGAATATAGAGGACGTAATCGTCCACCCAAGAACTGACGATGGTTATCGTGGTGACCTGTGACTGTGCCTTTCCACCTGTGTGAGGAGACAGTCGTGATAGGGAAGGTGGGTTGGGAATGGGAGTCTTTATCTCCTCGCAGAGGGAAGTATGGTACCGGGAGGAAGGAGAGGATACCTGGTGGGTCCGCGAGGTGTCCCCAGTAACCGGGTGTACATGTATACATATATGTTCGGGACAGATATTTAGTAAAACTAACAAACGTAAACAAGTCGTTTATAAAGATCTCGTAACGACCTCGGTCCTGTGACACGAGCTACGTCCTATGTTTTGTTACTTTGTGTTTGGGACGGGAGTCCCTCGAGTATCAGTAACTACCATCGTCTATTCTTTTCTCATGTACCTCAGCACTACCCGACTCCCTTCAACGTATGGTGGTCTACCTCTCTCCCACTGGGTTCCGTGGGGTTTCACCACTGGACTGGACCCAGTACTCCCGTCCTCCTATACTCCGATAAGGTCCGGTTTTCCCCTCGTTTATGTTTCTCTGCCTCTTCAGTGCCACATGACGTCCTGGTTTTGACTGAGTCAGACTAAATTCGTGACTCACACCCTCCCACACTATCCTTTCCTCCCACACTATCCTTTCCTCGTACCGTACACGGTCCGTGACCACATTCGTGAAACGTGCACGCGTGTGTGTGTGTGTCTTAAAAACATTTAGTTAAGTATATATGTATATGTACACGTTTACTTAATTATATATAGTAATTGTATACGTGTATAGTACGTGTATATACGTCATACACACGTTGTATACAACTGTGTATATTTAAGTATATGTGTATACATATGTACACAGGATATACATTACAACTACTTATTCATTTCAATTAAAATGAAATTAAAAATAATGAGTAAACAAAATCAAAACCAACACGATCCTAAAGCAACGAGGAGTGTCCGAAAGAGATCAACGCCCTTTACCCCCGATGAGGATCGACGTCACACGTCTGAAGAGTAACGTCACCGAAAAGAACAACATCTCGCACCCAAGGTCCGTGTCGGACACCCGAGTCATCAACGTCTAGAACCCGAGATATCATACGTCCGAAGTCATAACACCATCCGTGGGACCGGATCAATGAGTAACCGTACACCTTAGAAGGGTCTGGTCACTAATTTAGATACAGGGGACGTAACCGTCCACTTAAGAATAGGTGACATGGTGGTCCCTTCAGGTCATTTTAATTGAAATTATAAGTGTTCGGATGGTCCATTGATGACAATAATAAGGACAAATTATCTGCTCTTTGTGCTCCGTGGTTTTCGAAATGGTCAGAAGGGTTCCTTTTAACAATCATTCATTTTTTAACCATCATTTCGATAATCATTAAAAGGTTCCTTTTACTGATCATTCACCGTGTCGACACTAAACTTGGGTCCGGTAGACTACGATTTTGAACTTGAGAAAAATATGACCTGACTATCTTATTCCCACCCTTCTTTACATCTGTCCGAAGTCTGACACCCGGGGTCTAGGGTACACCTTGTCTGTCCGGAAATAGAACTTCGGACGGTCGAACTTCCTAAAATTCATTACCTCGTTGTCCTAAGTATATAAGTCAGTCAGTTGTGTATAAAATAATTCACGGATATCATACGGTCCATGGTATATGATCTGGGACCCCTGCCTCGTCATTTGTTCCATCTTTCCTAGGGATGTTAGTCCGTCCCCCCAAAGACGATCGTCATCCATGTCAGTAATTTTCTTTTTCAGGTGTTAATTAATTTAGGACTGGTACCACACCTATTTCTTAAACGGACGACTAGATCCTCGGCACCCAAGCTAGGGACCCAACCCTTCTAGGGTACCTCCTCCTTTACCGTTGGGTGAGGTCATAAGAACGGACCCTTTGGGGTACCTGTTTCTTCGGACTGCCCGATGTCAGGTATCCTAGTGTCTCTCTACCTGTACTGGCTCATACTTGTATCTGTTCTACCACTATTTGACTTCTCGTCTAGTTCCAACCCACTTTCACGCGTCGGTCCCCGGGTCGGACAAGACTCCTAGACCACCGTCGAAGGACTTTAGTTTCTTTCCGGTAGAATATCGACTCATCTACCCTTGACCCGTTTCCCTTGACCCTCCCTTTCCAATCTCCCTCAAAGTCGGACCTTCTTAACGTATACGACCGCAGAAGTGTCGGTCGACCCAGACCTCGTGTTTTAGTTTCTCGCCCCTTGCCGTTTCCTCTGTCTCCTCACCCGAAATAAAACCCCTTGTGACTCGAACTTCATAGTTCTCCTATGTGTCTAACTTTACAGGTCACCCGTCACCCATGTCTCTAACCCATGTTCCTAGACCCAAAGTTCTGTCTCCGAACTGGTTTCCCATGTCTAGACTCTTAGTCGTTTGTACCGTTAATCTTGACATTCTTACTTATTCTGGTAATCCCTCACAAACTTATCTCTTTTGTCGACTTTCACCAGGGGTTCTATCTGTTCCTCCATTTATAGACCTAAGAAACCCCCGTCTTTCCTCGGGGTAGTCGGTATTTGGTAGTCTTCACCCAGAAGGATGGGGACTGGAGTTGGGGGTGGGGTCCGGAGTGTGAGTGTCTGTCGGAGTGTATGTCTGAAAATCGAAATAAAGATGTACTCCGATCTAGACGTCAGAAGAATAGACACACACACACACACACGTACTTTTCACAATTAAACGATACATAATCCGTAAATTATACATTATGATGTTAAAAACGTACCGAACTACAAGGAACTAAAACTTTTGTATGGGTTTGGGAGTTTTTGGCCTGTATCAGACTGGAGGGTATTGAAGTCCCTCCGGGACTTTCCCATCCGTCCTGAAAGGTACAGAAGTCATAGGGAGAGTTCGCCGGGTCAAGGAAGTAACAAGGTCGGAGGTCCCAAAAGAAAAGGTTCTTCTCAGAGAGACTCCGACCACCACGGAACGGTCGTCGGGGGAATCATTGTGGCGAAAACCCAGAGTCGGGAGACCTCAGGAAGGAGGTGGGGATGGGGGTGATGGGGACGGTGGAGAAAATTTCGACCTTTCTCTTGGTCCTTACTGGGTTAGAACCCACTTTCTCTTGGTTCCAGTTTCTTGTACACTTAAGATTAAGGTCCCTGAAAAGTAGACGAAGGAGATCCACGGACTCGGAAACAAGTTTAAACCCTTTTATCTAACAGTTTAAAGTTAACCGTTATTATTTATCTGAACACAAGAGAATTAGTCTAAAAGACACTACTAGATATTATCTCTAGAGTTCAAAAGTCCGATATAAACACGTTTAAGTACTCCTACTTTAATTCTCGGGTTTCGGGACTTAAAACAAGGGTGAAGACGGTGATTGTAAGACACTCGTTGGTTTACCGTAGAAACCAAACAAAAAAAAATTGACTTCACAGTTTAGTCGTTCACACACAACTCTCGGACGAACTATGTTCCGAGACACAATTATGGTACCCTTTCTTTCAGGAGTTCGAGTCCGTCACCTTATAGCCCATTCCCCTATTACTAAGGTCATATGTACTGGTATCACGTCACAGGTTTCCAACCGTCAACTAGACACGAGACGTCCCCGAGTTTCTCGTCCTTTCTACGGAGGATCGTCTCCATCGTAAACTTTCCTGGAATTTCTAGTCCTCCAGAACTCTTCTACTCGTACTATTACTCCCGGTCCCCTCCGTACCTCCTACCTGTCACTACCCGTGTCGAAAGGTCCGTCTCTTTGTCGTAGTCCGTGTCTTCGTCTCTTCAGACCCTTAACAAGACGGTACGAATATTAACAATGACTGGGTGTTACTCAATTCCTCTCTTGGTTCGTTTTCGAAAATTTTTAATATATCATTATATTCCATCATTAAAAAGACAAGTTTGATTATTAAAAAATTTTTACTTGAACACAAACACGTACAGGAAAATAAAGTAAAAAACAAATCACAATTTCAAAAAATGTAAAATGACACAAAATCCACATTAAAAAATAACTCTAGATTTACCGTCCCATGAAACACATTCGAATTCTGCAGGTTGTTCAACTAGACTGTGTACAGCGTTACGCTAACAGTGGTATCGTAATCGATTGCGAAGACATTATAGTGTATTAATGTAAAGAAAAACATTTACTTTGTTTCTTCTTATAAAAGTTACTATTTTCCATGTTAAGTGTTTCTTTTATCTGTAGTCTTTGGTAATCTGTGGCATTGTTATTTTCTTGTTTCTATGTATTTTGTTTTTAGTCTTTTTTTATATTCCCTTTTCTTTTTTATTAGTATCACTCTGTAATTGTAAAGAGACTCTTATGAAATAGTTCACGTCTTTTTTTTCTTAATCCTCGTAGAACTTACTACAGTAATTATTAAATTTATATCTAAATATATATTAATTAAATATAATTAGTCTAGGGTGTGTTTATAGAAATTTTAAAACACAGAGTGTGTAACAATAATCTACAGGTATCCTGTAAAAATTTTTGACCGTTTTTCTATTTGTAACGATTTAAAGTTTTTCATCTTAGGAAAAAACACACAAACTAAATCAATATACATATGTGTGTATAATAAAAACTTTAATAAAAGGTAATATTCAATAATATTCTATAACTGACATCAAGGGACACGATATGTCATTTGGAAACAACGAACAACGTGTAGATAAAAAATTTTAATCTTTAGATCGTAAGATAAGTATGATTCAGTTTGTTCACCCTAGTTTTACAGTTTTAAAAATCAATCGTTTTTTAATTACAAAAGATTTTATGTATATAATATGTATAATAAATATAAATACATATGTTTTAAAAAGGTGATACGAACTATTCCGAAGTCTTTCTTGTAAATTTTTTTTCTCCACCTCTTCATCCTTTTGTTTGTTTTACTTTGTCCTCGTGACTTATACTTTATCTTTTCACTTTGTTTGATCTATTTTCATTTTATAGGAGTATTCAGGTCAACAAAAATTTGTACCAACGAGTAATCTTTGTGTAGACCTCGAGACCGTTTTTTTTATTATTATGGACCCGTAAACATCAAAAGTCTTTTAAGGTTCTATTAAGACTATACGTATACCTAAAATTTTTCACTAATATCCGAAAAGATAATTTACGATCTAAACCACTATATCTTAAGATATTAAAAAGACAACTGGTTAGTACTATGTTACTATAATTCATTATCAATATATTAGTGTCATCATTTTCTACAAACAGTCAAAAGTGTTAGTTATCGGTCTGTTTTTTATTTTCCACTAATGTTAACGTTCGGTATTACCCTTACACTAATTGGATTGTTATATTTTATTAACGTAAGTTAAACTCCCCAGTTCGTCTCACTACACCAGTTACCTTCACGTATGTACGTGTTCAAAAGTAGTCCAGTCGGTCGGACAGAAAACCAACCACGTAAATTAGGTAAATGTGAATTCCATTAATAGTTGTACACACTAGGATAATGACAAAGGAATTAACAAAAACCCAAGGAAGAGAACAAAAGACGGATCTCTTCAAGGAAATTGTAAACAATATCTCGACCAAACCACCACGACTTAAGAGGATTGAAAACGAACAGACATTCGAAAACTAAAGAGGTAGTTTAGACTTCCTCTCAGAACGACCCATCTTATAAGAAGTAACATCCAAAAAGGGAAGTAGTGAAATTTATACAGTACGGTAAGTGAAGACCGAACACCTCAAAGACAACTCTTTAGTCGACTATCGGATTACCCTCAAGGGAACATATAATAAACGGTAAAAAGGGAACAACGAAAATTATCAAATAGAGACAGAAATTAAAACAGTCAAACTAATGATACGTAGAGTCACACAAGGAGGAAAATAGGACGGACCCTGAGACACGAAGACCCGAACCAACTAATAGAGGAAAGGGTACAATCCTAAGTTGATAATAGAGAAGTATATAAAGAGTCCAGGAAAGAGAGAGAGAAGAGGACCCTGGGGATATTGTGCTTTCAAGTACACAAATTACAACAGGGTCTCTAGAGAAGTAAAGAAAAGTCAGAAAAAGGATACAAGACGCCGTCACTAACGGTGGTAAGACAGGAAGTCTAGTAAATAGGTACGAAGACGGAACCAATGAGACGACACCTAAGGTAGATCACAAGATAAGTAGAGACAGACAAACAAGAAATCCAGAAGATCCAGAAGCCATTTGTAAAGAACGTAGAAGTGTTAGAAACGGAGGTAAGAAAAAGGTTCTAGGACCTAGTATAAGGGATAACAATAAGACTTAAGAAAAAGACCTTCCAACGGATAGAGGTGAAGTAAATCAACAAAAAGACCCCACAATAGAGAGGGAAGCAACACTGTATTGCAAGACGAAAAAGTAGGACTAATTTAAAGACATTACACCAAAACAAAATCAACGACACCCTAACACCAGAAGGACGAAGAAGAGAGACGGGAGACTACCTCCTCCGATCACATTTGAAGGAATCTCTTCCCTGACCACCACCCTTTTTGACCCTGAACGAGACCATTCGTCCCGGAATCATTTTTCAATACACTTTCACTTTCAACGAGTCAACACAGGTTGAGAAACGCTGACATATCAGGTACCTTAAGAGGTCCGGTCTGATGACCTCACCTATCGGATAGGGAAGAGGTCCCTTAGAAGGGTTGGGTCCCTAACTTGGGTCCTTAGGTGTAACGTCCACCTAAGAAATGGTCGACTCGGTGGTCCCTCTCCCATCGGATAGCGAAGAAGTCGTCTAGAAGGGCTGGGTCCTTAGTTTGGTCCCAGAGGACGTAACGTCCGTCTAAGAAATGATAGTCCCTTCGATGAGTCAATCCAAGTCAAGTCAGTGAGTCAACACAGGATGAGAAACGTTGGGGTACCTGACGTCGTACGGTCCGAAGGGACAGGTAGTGGTTGAGGGTCTCGAATGAGATTGAGTACAGGGAACTCAGCCACTACGGTAGGTTGGTAGAGTAGGAGACAACAGGGGAAGAGGAGGACGGAAGATAGAAAGAGTCGTAGTCCCAGAAAAGGTCACTCAGTCAAGAAGTGTAATCCACCGGTTTCCTAACCTCAAACAAAATCGTAGTCAGGAAGGCTACTTATAAGTCATGACTAAAGGATATCCTAATTGACCAACCTAGAGGAACGTCAGGTTCCCTGAGAGTTCTCAGAAGAGGTTGTGGTGTCAAGTTTTCGTAGTCAAGAAGTCGTGAGTCGAAAGAAATACCAGGTTGAGAGTGTAGGTATGTACTGATGACCTTTTTGGTATCGAAACTATTTACCTGGAAATAACCGTTTCATTACAGAGACGAAAAATTATACGATAGATCCAACCCGTATTGAAAAGAAGGTTCCTCGTTCGTAGAAAATTAAAGTACCGACGTCAGTGGTAGACGTCACTAAAAGCTCGGGTTCTTCAATTTCCTTCGATGAGTCATTTCAAAATTAGGTTAATAGACGACTATCCACCCCAACGTGAGGGAAGGACCATCAAAAAACCGGACTCCACTGGGTCGGGAACCGAGATACCAGTCCAATTATCACTGGAGGTTCTCCCAAATACGATTTCCCCTGAAAGGGTCTGTCGACGACGGTCACGGGGGTACGGACACCACTCGGGGACGGCTGGGTTCGGAGGTGTCCTCTGGGAGGTTGTGATCGTACATCAAAACCAAGTCAAAGGACACCTCAGTGACGAGGAAAGGAGACTTAGAACCACGTACGTTCCAAAACAAACACGGGAGGTGCAGAGACAAAGGGGGTAAGGACACATTCAGAACAGTAGTTTAGGACGACCCGAATCCAGTCTAAGGGACCCCTAGGGGTCAGGGACACAGTCAAGGGGTCTGACCACTTCGGACTGCACCCCAAGGTTTGGAAGTGTTGTCACGTTCTTGAAGAAACCATAACAAGAGGTCAGATACTCAGTGGGTGGGTCACCCGTACTTTAAACTAAAACAGTACTAACACGGGGAGGATGACGGAACGACGGCGAAGAACAGAAACCTGTACCCCATAGAAAAAAACCATCAAAGGTCGTAGGAGGACAATTACCAGTGAGCTGTCGAGTAAAACTGAAACCACGAGAACGTCCTCCTCTACTTACGTGTAAGAAAAAGGGAGATGGTACAACTTGCCCTGAGGATATAAAATGATAACGTTAGTCAACCCTTAAAAAACTTAACTAGGAAATGGTGTTTGTCAAATTCTTCGTGACCCCAAGTTCGTCACGGTTCAGATCGAGGTATATCACAGTTCACATTTTGTCTTGACTCTTTTCATTCGAACTTCTCCATCAAACGCCAGACAACGTCCCCTACCGAGAAATTTCCAGATAAACACCCAAGTCTCTTCCGTTCCTCTGTCCTTGCTTACCTTCCTCCTAGACTTTATGTACTTTCGAAGACTAAAGATTCACAACCGAGATTAAAATTAAAAAACAATCATGTGTACTTTGTTTTGTGTAGACTCCCGGTGCACACCCGGGGGTTAAACGTCCCACTACACCCGTCTACTCCGACTCAATGAGTCACTTTGTCCGGTGTCGTCTCCTAGTCGGGACGTCGGGGACCCAGGGTTTCCGGAACCTTTATCTAGAGACAGTGACTCTACCATGTCCTCGTCACTCTATAAGGGTTTCTTGATTCCCGTCGTGTCGTTTCTCCTGGACCTTTGGATCGAACCTGTGCTCCCCCGGTCGTTACTGAAAACGTTTCTACCTGTCTTTACTCTCGTTATTAGTTTCTGACCTGTCTTTACTCTGGTAGGACCCCATGGTTCCTCCCGATTAACTCCTGTGACTGGGTGGTCGGTGAGGAACCGTAAAATCTTACAGGGTCCGTTTTGGGACCCTTTGCTCCAGTTTTGTCTAAGACAGTTGTCTGAGTAACCTAACATTCAACTAACACTAAGTCGAGGATGGTGGTTGGTGTTCTCCTTTCCTCCAGGTTCGTCTTCAAGCCAAGTGTTTACGTCTGACAAAATAAAGTGAAAGAGGTCCTTACGAACCCAGTCTGTCCGACCCTGGATAAAATAAAGGGTACTCGTGACAGTTTCTCCGGGTAACAGTCTTCGTCTAGACCTGAAATTTTTTTGTTTAAGGTTTATGAAGGTCTGACACTCCTTTCTCATGCTTTTTCCGTCGTAGAAATTTCTGTGTATGATACGACTTGAGACTTCGGAGTCCGACGGTCTTTTAACCGAGTAACCCCCTTTATTGAGTTTGGGAGTAACTGTTAGACTTAATAAATAAGGATGTATCAGTAATCACCTTGGTTACTCCAGTCCAACGTCCAAGGCCGTGGTAGGGACCCTTCTGACCCATTACTGTCGACCTCTCCCCTTCGTCCTCTCTCGTCCGACGGGACCCGACTTGTGTGGACACGGGTCCTACCTCACAGTCCGTGACTTGTACTTTAAGGGGGCCTCCGACGACGGTGACGAGAGTAAACGGTTTCGACAATCCATCCATCTTATCCCTTTACCTCAGGTTTTACCGTCACCGATTTTTCCAGTTTCCTTCCAGGCTCCTGGTCTCACTTCTGAAGTCTCTTTTGTTTGTCGTGAGGACCGAGACGGGTTAAACGTATCCCGTCCGGGTCCACCTCCCTTTGTATATTTTCCTCCTTGGTTTCGCGAAAGAGAGAGAGAGAGGGGGGGTGGGGGGATGTACGAGGAGGTGAGAGAAGGGAAGTTCAGAAACCCGACCGTACGGGAGTGCGAAGCTCCTACCTAAGAGGACGATAGAAGATTTATTTTGTCTCGACATTGTGACTAAACGGGTTCTCGATATTGTGCCAAACAGGGTTCTCGACACTGTGCGGCTCCCGAAATTGCAGGCAACGAGGTTTAGAAACAACACTGCTCTGTTTCTTGGCTCCTTGTATATGAGCGCACTGTTTCGATTCATTCTTACTGTGTCGTCTATACCCTTTTCATTTCTCTTTGTTTCACAGGTTCACGTCTACTCATACTTCTTGTTTTAAAAAGGAGAAGTAATAATTTTAGGTTCTATCATCGTGTACACGGTATGAAAGATCCCTCGAAACATTTTGTTTTTCGGTCACCAAAAGGACTCGACTCCTCTCTTTAACCCCGGACGTAGAGTGACCTCTTATCTAGACAAAGTTCATTCTCAGTGTCACCTTCTCGACTCCTTATACAGAACTGACAACCACCGATATAAAGAGTGAAAGGAGGATTACACGAGAACGACAAATTTTAAATAAAATGATATTACCTTTTTAATGGGTTTACCAAGAGGTCGAGAAAGTCTTTACGACTCATTATTTGTCCTTTATATTCCCATTTATCACATGTTCTACTGAGGGGTAGGAATCGTTACTACCGACTTATCTCCCCTTTCCCATTAAACGTTGTCAATTGGGGGAGAGGATATGTACTATCATATAGACCGTCGGACGAGACTGTAAGGGAGACGAGGGATTGATGACGTCGTGGGAGGATTGACCGGAGGGTCAAAGAATGATAAAAAGAAAAGGAAGAAGAAGAAGAAGAAGAAGAAGAAAAAAAAAAAATTGTATAACCGACACGACGTACCATACATTCTTTCGAAGGGTCCACCACGATCGCCATTTCTTGGGTGGACGGTTACGTTCTCTGAATTCTCTGCACCCAAACTAGGGATCCATCCCTTCTAAGGGACCTCCTCCCGTACCGTTGGGTGACGTCATAAGAACGGACCTCTTAGGGTACTGTCTCCCGGGTCCCCCGATATCAGGTACCCAACGTTTCTCAGTCTGTGCTGACTTCACTGTCGTACAAGTGTACCATACACCCTAGGATCAAGGGACTGATCCCTAGTTTGGGTACAGGCGACACCACCACCTGGTGGTCCCTACATGGGTCAAAGAATGAGAAATGGTCGACGTAAGACAAGCGGTGGGTCATCGGTTCTCCTAACATTTCGGGTTCAGTTTTGAGGGGTGGGGACGGTAGTAAATTATGGTAGTTATCGAAAGAAGACGTGAATCTTATTTTGGATCTGAAGAACCGAAGTCCCGTGGGGACTGGACACAGTATTTACTTCAGTCTACGATCGATTTCACCATTCCTGTCTAAAATTAGTCAATGTGTAAAAGGTTGTCCTTTCTCAGGTGGTACTTGACTTGAGTTGGACCTAACCATCTCCACGTAC
The DNA here is from genome assembly GCA_006410555.1 of Capra ibex. NCBI lineage: Eukaryota > Metazoa > Chordata > Mammalia > Artiodactyla > Bovidae > Capra > Capra ibex. The sequence continues at coordinate 47,216,997 of SJYO01034137.1, read as the reverse complement.
CCACAAAATTTCCCTCTTACTCCCTCATCCCTCTCCTCCGTCTGCCCTCGAATTATGTTAGTCCCTTCACGTTCTTATGTTTGCCCTCACGCGCATAGTCACGTTGATCCGATCGACACAGACGACCGGTTGGTGACACCTGTAATCCTAAAATGGTAGGTTATCTCTAACTCTCAGCTTCCGGGACAGGAGTCTGCTACTGGTCTTGATTGTCGTTTAAAGGACTGTCGGAACTCAAAAGAGTCCATCCATGAAATTCACCTCCGAAGGGACCACCGAGTCTCCAATTTCGTAGGCGGAGGTTACACCCTCTGGACCCAAACTAGGGACCCAGCCCTTCTAAGGGACCTCTTCTTTTACCATTGGGTGAGGTCATAAGAACGGACCTCTTAGGGTACCTGTCTCCTCGGACCGTCCGATGACAGGTGCGCCAGTGTTTCTCAGCCTGTACTGACTCGTTGAAGTGAAGTGAAGTCCCAATAGAATCCCTATACACCGGAACTCGATAATCTTTTGTATACAAACAAATACAGAAATCTCTGGTGTGAATTCTGGATCAGCTCCTCCCCCGAGTCTCCTTGGACTGAGATCAAAAAGACTCTTAGAAACAGTGGACGGGAAAGGGATAGTAATAGGGGAGGGGTGAATTGTGGGTGGGTGGGTGGAACGAGAAGAGGAAAAGGGTGGTACAGGACGGAAGTCGAGGTGCCATAGTACGGGAAGGACGTTTTCCCTAAAAAACGAGTACGATAAAAGAGACGGAAATAAAAGAGTAAACCTGGAGGTCATTATCGAGTATAAAATACTGAGTCGGGTTTCCAGTGGAGGAAGTTCTTCAGAGAGGAACGGTGGAACAGATTTAGTTTGGGGAAAGACAAGGAGAGAGAGGAAACGGAACAAGACAAAAGACAGAGGGACAACCCGACATTTAAGGTACTCCTACTGCTAGTCTAGACAGAAGTAGTAGAGATATAGGGTTAATAGATTGACCATGTCTTGTCTACCAAACTACTTACTTATTTACCTACTGACCGGAGGTGGGAGTGGGTCCAGAGTGAAGGAGAACCTAACTGGGAGACACTCCATAGACTCCAAATGTACAGTAACCTCGTGTCCTGTCAAGACACTCTGAAACTCCATCTTTCGTCTCTTAGAGCACAAGGACTTAGTTTTATCTTAAATTGAATGTTACAGGAGTATAGACTCTCGGTCACACCCTAAGCCCGTCTAGACCTCCTCAAGGAGTAGGGGAGGGAGGAAGAGTCGAACGGCCGACACGAGGTCACGACTCCAATTGTCGCTCCTTGGGACCCTTCACACCGGGGTCGTACTTCGGACGTAAACCTCGAGCGAGTCATCCTGTTACGGGAAATGTTCTGCTAGTTTCCTGGAAACTCTTTGGACTGAAGAGTTGTGATATCCCTAGGGACATCATCGTCAGGGACAGGTTGAGGATCGTAGGACTCCTTTCGGACGACGACGACGACGATTCAGCGAAGTCAGCACAGGCTGAGACGCGCTGGGGTCTCCGAGGGGGTAGGGACAAACGTCTTTAAACTTTTTTTTTTCCTCACAAATCGGTCATGATACGAATGACTTCCCAAAGGGTCCACCGAGTCACCATGGTTTAGACGGACCGTTACGTCCTCTGTATCTAAGATAGGGACCCAGTCCTTTTAGGGGACTTCCTCCTTTACCGTTTGGGTGAGGTCATAAGGACCTTTCTCCTCGGAGTTCCCGATGTCAGGTACCCCAGAGTTTCTCAGTTGGTGCTGAATCGTTGACTCGCGTATATGTATACGAATCACTTTATTCAGTCTACCTTTTCCTGTTTATAACCTACTATAGTGAATCTACACCTTAGATTTTTTATTTTGTTTGATCACTTATATTGTTTTGTGTTCGTCTCAGTATCTCTTGTTGGTCATCAATGATCCCCTCTCCCTTCTACCTTCTATCCCCATCCCCTAATTTTTCATGTTCGATGATACATATTTTATTTATGTTCCTATATAACATGTCACGTTCCTTGCATCGGATATAATTTATTATTGATATTTACCTCATATTAGAAATTTTTAACATTTAGTGATACAATACGTAGACTTCGAACATATTATAACATTAAGTTTATATGGAGTTATTTTATTATTATGAATTTATAAACTTTTTGTCCTTTATTGATTCGAAAACACCCACTAAGTCTCTCAATCGTTTACATGGACTCCCGAGTGGCCCCACAACTCTTCTCCTTTCTCCCTTATTCTCATAGGTGTCCTCTAGACCGTTCAATGAATAAATAAATTATACTAAATAAACTGACACGGTCCAGAATTAACGTCGTGAGTCCTAGAAAAATCACCGTCATACATCCTAGAAATCAACGGCATATACTTAAGAATCGGCCCCGTACACCCTAGATCGAGGGGCTGGTCCCTGACTTGGATCCAGGGGAAGTAACCCTCATGGTCCCTTCAGGGATTTCACTTAATAAGTTAGACATACAATTATATACTCTAGTATTCGAGGCGGTATAAGTAATGAATGGACCAAAGTTCACAAGTCTTAACCGAGAAAATATTATAAATCCCCTTCGAAGTAGTTTTAAGATAGTGAGTTTACAACTAGAGACAACGGGACGAAGGTTGAGACGGAGAAAGGTTTAGGAGAGAAGAGACGGAAAACCTAGTACTGTAAGGACTAAAAGAAAGAGGACGGTTGGTGAAAAGAGTACTTTCGTGAGGGAGTCCAAAACGATTCTACGTCAGTGATCGGGAGAAAAGAAAGGTACCAAAGAGTTCCTCGGGTAGGAGTACCAAGTTAATGTCGAAATGTAATTGTCGAGGAGTCGACTGTAAAGACGGACCTGGTGGTGAGTCCGAGTAAGGTCTTAGAGTCCTCACAAGTGTCCACATCCGTTCCTTTGTAGTATTAAAAGGGAGATGGGACACTCAAGAACCGACTCTGGGGACATTGTTGTCATTGTTGGCGTTGTTTTGTCTACTTGATCTCTTTTGGTTCAGTCAATAATTATGTACGTCGTGTGTATCCGCTCGGATTTGTTTTTCATTGAGTTCTACCGCCAAATCTTAAGGTCTAATATCTCATGGAAGTTGTCTCCTACTAAGTAGACATCTGTTTATTATTCTGTCTCGTCAAAATCAGAAGGTTTGACTCCCTTCCATTTATATGCCCTCCTTTCATTCCCTTACTCCAAACAAACGTCCAAAGAGACAACGTAGAGACTTGACTACTCTTAGGTAGAACTCATTTTCCTCTTAAATATAGGAGTCAGTCAAGTCAAGTCAACGAGTCAGTACAGACTGAGACGTTGGGGTACCTGACGTCGTACGGTCCGAAGGGATGAGTAGTGGTTGAGGGTCTCGAACGAGTTTGAGTACAGGCAACTCAACCACTACGGTAGATTGGTAGAGTAGGAGACGACAGGGGAAGACGAGGACGGAAGTTAGAAAGGGTCGTAGTCCCAAAAAAGGTCACTCAGTCAAGAAACGTAGTCCACCGGTTTCCTGACCTCAAAGTCGAAGTTGTAGTCAGGAAGGTTACTTATAAGTCCTGACTAAAGGAAATCCTAACTGACCAAACTAGAGGAACGTCAGGTTCCCTGAGAGTTCTCAGAAGAGGTTGTGATGTCAAGTCTTCGTCGTTAAACAGTCGTAAGTCGAAAGAAATATCAGATTGAGAGTGTAGGTATGTACTGATCGAAACTGTAGGTATGTTTTTGGTATCGAAACTGATCTACCTGGAAACAACCGTCTCATTACAAAGACGAAAAATTATACGACAGATACAACCAGTATCGAAAAGAAGGTTCCTCGTTCGTAGAAAATTAAAGTACCGACGTCAGTAGTAGACGTCACTAAAACCTCTTTTTTTAATTCAGACAGTGACAAAGGTAAGAAAGGGTTAGATAAACGGTACTTCACGACCCTGTTCTACGGTACTAGAAGCAAAAGACTTACAACTCGAAATTCGGTTGAAAAAGTGAGAGGAGAAAGTGAAAGTAGTTCTCCGAGAAATCAAGAAGTGAAAGACGGTGTTCCCACCACAGTAGACGTATAGACTCCAATAACTATAAAGAGGGTCGTTAGAACTAAGTTCGAACACGAAGTAGGTCGGGTCGTAAAACGTACTACATGAGACATAATATTCAATTTATTCGTCCCACTGTTATATGTCGGAACTTCATGAAGAAAGGACTAAACCTTGGTCAGACAAAAAGGTACAGGTCAAGACAAAATATAGGACGGAAATCCGTTTTTTCCCTCCCTTGAAAAAGACCCAAACGACGAAGAGTTAATGGAAGTCGAGTTTCATTCAAAATACAGTTTCTTCGTATGGATAAAATACCACTGTATAAGACCAAAGGAAGTGTAAAGGTAGTTGGTAGTGGAGTTTGAGTCGTCCAGGGTTTGCACGAAGAAGTACAAGGAGTTGACCAAGTAAAGAGGGTCACGAGGACAAAGATACTGACGTTGGTGATAAAAAGTTTAGAGACTACACACTGTAAGGACTCCAGAGGAAATTGGGTAGGGGAAAAGTAGGGTACGACTCAGGGTGGTTGAGACCTGACAAAGAAAGTTGGGAGAGAGACCGTAGACAGGAGTACAATCCTGATAAAGTAAATATTCACTTTTTTGGGGTTGGGATGGACCGAGTTCCTGGGTTTCCTTATATACCCGAGTGTATATACTTTTCATTCTGTAAAAGTCCTTAACAGAAAGAGGTGGAGAACCAAGACAAAAGAAGTGCAACAAAAGTAACGGTCCGTTCCAAAAGAGGACTCGTAGTTTACACTTTCCACCTATGAAGTACGAGGGATCTACCGATTCCTTTAAGGATAAGTAAGGATAAGGTAAAGATGGCAATTTTAACTCGAAGTATCCGGACGAAAAACGAAAATTACGATTTGGTACTTTAAGGTCTCGGACTGGAAGTTTTTTTTTTTTCCTTATTTCTACAAGATAGAGGTTCCTTCTTCTTTCTGAGAGACATAAATGTTAAACAAAATTTTGCTCTAGATTAAATTACCCCGTAATTTAACTATCGTAAGTAATCTTATAGTTTGAACAGAAAGATCTGTTATCTCTGAAGACATCTTCACAATAATTAAACAAGACAAATAACAAAAACCTTCTTATTAAACTTGTTTCTCCAGATCATTTAGACGATTCTGAAAAATTTTTTACAACGTTTAGTACTTTTATTGGAAGTTTCTCATTGGACATAGAGACTAAACAACAAAATGAACTATCACTCAACCGGACCATTATTATAACTTTAACGGTGGAGACGTAAAGACTTTGGTACGTTTGAGAGTGTCTATGAGGTCCGAAGTATTCGGTACACCAGGGACAGTGGTTGTAAGTTGAGATGGGAAATCGTGGTCTCGTCAGTCACTCGTGTACCAACACTGATACAAGGTTATGGTGAGATAAATCCCTGTGTTTTAAACTTAAAGTATATTAACGGTACACAATACTTTATTAGAAGAAAACTAAAAAGTTGATAAATTTTTATATATTTGGAAAGAATAGGGAGTGCACATGACTCATGAGACAGATCTTGTCAGAATTGGGACACATAAGTACGCCGATTGAGGGAACGGAAGAATCCAGAGGTGTAAAATGGAAGAAAAAAAAAAAGAGTATAAATAAATAAACCGATGTGGTCCAGAATCAACACCATGAATCCTAGAAATCAACACCGTACACTTAAGAACCGACCCCACACACACTAGATCAAGGGACTAGTGCCTAGTTTGGGTCCCGGGGATGTAACCTTCGTATCTCAGGATCGGTGAGCTGGTGGTTCAGGGATGTAAAATGGAAGAGACACTCCGGATTGGACTGGTAGGAGAACTTTTTACGATGGACATAGTAAAGGGTGACGGAGACGGTAGGGGTAGAGGGGAGGAATAAGGGGAATAGACTAATACTGATGGGGTATCTTAAATAGTGGAGGATTTTGTACTTTATTAAATGAATAAATATTAGTATATCAAGTAGAAGGGAACGGTCTACCGTCCGAGAGTCTCCCGTCTCCAAAAACACACTTTCACGGATTTTCTGAAGGCCCGTACGTCCGTTCTAACTTATTCAAACAACTTATTAATTTGTCTACCTAATTACTGGATAGTTGGGGAACCGGTTGATAATCTAACCCCAAGTCCAGTAAACTAAATTTTTTTATCAGTTAAAGAGGAAGAACTACATGTATTTCCTGAATTAGAAGTCTTTACCTTAACAGGTTCTAAATGAAGGACAACCTGTGATATCCGGTTCCCTGAGGAAGTTTACGTCCCCCTTCTTTTCTGTTTAAAAACATTTATTTTTTCAACTTACGAATATTAGAAGATATGAAGAAAAGGTACTAATCAAAATCGGGGACGAGCTCAGACCACCAAGGACGTCGTAAGACACACAGACTTAGGAGAAGGTTGGAAGAGTGTGGACCCCCACTACTGGTCCCTCAAAGTCCACCGACTATTGAAACCCGGACTTTATCTCTCTGTACCAGTCCTCGTTTTTTGAATCAAAAAACGTGATTCCTCAGTTAAGGTTTTTCGTTTTAAATTTTCGACGAATAGGGGTGAGAAATTTCTTTACGTGATAGACATCAACGTAATTGGTAAGGAAATAATAAAAGGGAAACAAATACCCAAGACCAGTAAAAAGAATTAAAAACCGACCATGGAGTGACTAATATGTTAATCATATTTGGTGTCACACACTGATCCCGGTGTCGAGACTAGTTTAAAACAAACTCCGTTTTGTGAACCTCGACTAAAAGGACTAAATAAGTCATTTGTAGAATAAACCTTTTATATCTAAAAAAAGTGTCAAGGAGGAATTTCGACATAAGACTGGACTATCGTGTGAAACGTGAAGAGTTTTAAATAGTGGAATATTGAGATCTAGTATTCGTGAATAAATGTACGTATAAAAACGAAAATATGAACTTGAAGGTACACATCTCAGAAGAGAACACAACAACCTTCTGCCACAAACGATACTGGTCACGTAAAAGAACCGTTTTGAGATAATCAGAAACGGGACGAAGTAAGGCGTAAGGTTCCGGTTTAAACGGACAATGAGGTCCACAAAGAACTGAAGGATGAAAACGTAAGGTCAGGGGATATTACTNGAAGAGAACACAACAACCTTCTCCCACAAACGATACTGGTCACGTAAAAGAACCGTTTTGAGATAATCAGAAACGGGACGAAGTAAGGCGTAAGGTTCCGGTTTAAACGGACAATGAGGTCCACAAAGAACTGAAGGATGAAAACGTAAGGTCAGGGGATATTACTTTTCCTGTAGAGAAAACCCACAATCAAGATTTTCCAGAACATCCAGAAGTATTTTGGTAAGTTGAAGTCAAAGAAGTCACAATGACCAACCCCGTATCTGAACCTATTGACACTATAACTTACCAAACGGAACCTCTGCTTGTCTCTAGTAAGACAGCAAAAACTCTGACGTAGGTTCATGACGTAAAGTCTGAGAAAACAACTGGGACTACCGATGAGGTAAAGAAGACTCCCTAAGGACGGGTGTCATCATCTATATTACCAGTAGACTCAATTTAAGTGGGTAAGGTCAGGTAAAATCAAGCGACTAAGGATCTTACAGATACAAGTGGGAAAGGTAGAGAACAAACTGGTGAAGGTTAAACGGAACTAAGTACCTGGACTGTAAGGTCCAAGGATACGTTATAACGAGAAATGTCGTAGCCTAGAACGAAGATAGTGATCAGTGTAGGTGTTGACCCATAACAAAACCGAAACCGAGGTAGGGAAGTAAGAAAGACCTCAATAAAGAGGTGACTAGAAGTCATCGTATAACCCGTGGATTACTGGACCCCTCAAGGAGAAAACCATAGGATAGTAAAACGGAAAAGTATGACAAGTATCCCAAGAGTTCCGTTCTTATGACTTCACCGAACAGTAAGGGAAGAGGTCACCTGGTGTAAGACAGTTGTGGCTTTAGTCTAACTAATATAAGAAACGTCGGTTTCTACCTCTTCGAGATATGTCAGTTGTTTTTGTTCTGGCCCTCGACTGACACCGAGTCTAGTACTTGAGGAATAATGGTTTAAGTCTGAGTTTAACTTCTTTCATCCCTTTTAGTGATTTGGTAAGTCCATACTGGATTTAGTTTAGGGAATACTAATATGTCACCTTCACTCCTTATCTAAATTCCCGGATCTAGACTATCTATCTCACGGACTACTTGATACCTTACTCCAAGCACTGTAACATGTCCTCTGTCCCTAGTTCTGGTAGGGGTACCTTTTCTTTACGTTTTTTCGTTTTACCGACAGACCCCTCGGGAATGTTTATCGACACTTTTCTTCTCTCCACTTTTCGTTTCCTCTTTTCGTTTCTATATTCGTAGATTTATGTCTCAAGGTTTCTTATCGTTCTTCTCTATTCTTTCGGAAGAAGTCACTAGTTACGTTTCTGTATCTCCTCTTGTTGTCTTACCCTTTCTGATCTCTAGAGAAGTTCTTTTAATCTCTATGGTTCCCTTGTAAAGTACGTTTCTACCCGAGCTATTTCCTGTCTTTACCATACCTGGAATGTTTTCGTCTTCTATAATTCTTCTCCACCGTTCTTAAGTGTCTTCTTGACATGTTTTTTCTAGAAGTGCTGGGTCTATTAGTATTACTACACTAGTGATTAGATCTCGGTCTGTAGAACCTTTCACTTCAGTTCACCCGGAATCTTTCGTAGTGATGCTTGTTTCGATCACCTCCACTACCGTAAGGTCAACTCGATAAAGTTTAGGACTTTCTACTACGACACTTTCACGACGTGAGTTATACGGTCGTTTAAACCTTTTGAGTTGTCACCGGTGTCCTGACCTTTTCCAGTCAAAAGTAAGGTTAAGGTTTCTTTCCGTTACGGTTTTTTACGAGTTTGATGGCGTGTCAACGTGAGTAGAGTGTACGATCATGTCATTACGAGTTTTAAGAGGTTCGGTCCGAAGTCGTTATGCACTTGACACTTTAGAGACTACAAGTTCGACCAAAATCTTTTCCGTCTCCTTGGTCTTTAGTTTAACGGTTGTAGGCGACCTAGAAGTTTTTTCGTTCTCTCAAGGTCTTTTTGTAGATAAAGACGAAATAACTGATACGGTTTTGGAAACTGACACACCTAGTGTTATTTGACACCTTTTAAGACTTTCTCTTCCCTTATGGTCTTGTGGATTAGACGGAGAACTCTTTGGATATACGTCCAGTCCTTCGTTGTCAATCTTGACCTGTACCTTGTTGTCTGACCAAGGTTTATCCTTTTCCTCATGCAGTTCCGACATATAACAGTGGGACGAATAAATTGAATATACATCTCATGTAGTACTCTTTNTTCGACCTTAGTTCTAACGATCCTCTTTATAGTTATTGGAGTCTATACGTCTACTGTGGTGAGAATACCGTCTTTCACTTCTCCTCGATTTTTCGGAGAACTACTTTCATTTTCTCCTCTCATTTTTTCAACCGAATTTCGAGTTGTAAGTCTTTTACTTCTAGTACCGTAGGCCAGGACAGTGAAGTACCCTTTATCTACCCCTTTGTCACCTTTGTCACAGTCTGAAATAAAAACCCCCGAGGTTTTAGTGACGTCTACCACTGACGTCGGTACTTTAACTTTCTGCGAATAAGGAATCTTCTTTTCAATACTGGTTTGATCTATCGTATAAGTTTTCGTCTCTGTAATGAAACGGTTTATTCCAGACAGATCAGTTCCGATACCAAAAAGGTCACCAGTACATACCTACACTCTCAACCTGACACTTCTTCCGACTCACGGCTTCTTAACTACGAAAACTTGACACCATAACCTCTTCTGAGAACTCTCAGGGAACCTGACGTTCCTCTAGGTTGGTCAGGTAAGATTTCCTCTAGTTGGGACGCTAAAGAAACCTTCCCTACTACTATTTCGACTTCGAGGTCATGAAACCGATGGAGTCCACTTCTCAACTGAGTAACCTTTTCTGAGACTACGACCCTCCCTAACCCCCGTCATCCTCTTCCCGTGCTGGCTCCTACTCTACCGACCTACCGTAGTGCCTGAGCTACCTGCCCTCAGACTCACTTGAGGCCCTCTACCACTACCTGTCCCTCCGGACCGCACGACTCTAAGTGCCCCAACGTTTCTCAGCCTGTACTGACTTGCTAACTTGACTTGACTTGACTTGAACTTGAAGGACTTTTATAGATTGAGTAAACATCCGGGGTGTTTACGATTGTGTCACAAATTAATATTAGACAACTTTAATTTAAATATATTAACCGAATGGGGGGGTTCTTGAAGTTATCAAGGGTCATCGTACCGTACTTTCTAGGAAGAACTAGTCCAGGAACGGAGACAGGTTCAGAGTAGTCGACAGTAAGACAGGATGGGAGGTCGAGGGTATTCAAGATCGGGGGGACCCGGTACGGAACGGAAACATATAGGAGAAGGGAGTTCTGTTCAATGGGAAAACTGACGTACCACTTGAGAGGTGGAAGTTCAGTATTAAATTCGAACAAACAGACAAATAACGAAAAGAAGGGAGATCCCGAATATTTGAAGTATTTTCATCTCCGAACCAGAGAGACCGAGTGACAACAGACAGGTCATAGACTTTCGTCTACCCCTGACTTAGTCCATCCTAGAATTTATACTATTCCTCAAAACTACTAACGATCTTCCGTTACTCCTGGGTGACTTTCTATGATTCGCAATTTGTCAATACCTGTCCAAAAACAAAATCCTCCAAAAATAAAATGTTTTAGTGATAGTAACGACACACCCCCTCACCCGACCTCTTCCGTTTTGACCGAGATTCTTTAGTCTATTAATCTCGTTCGTTTTTAATACTTAGGGACTAAACTCCATCGTTGTCACTCCAACCCTTCTCCACTCCTTAAACTCTCCGTCTTGTCGTCCTTAGTTCCTTGATGATCTACAACATTGACGTCAGTCTCCCTCATTTCCCATTCAGGTCCAAAGACCGAAGTTTTAAAGCACCAACGATCTGTACAGTCCTTGATAGTGCATCATAATGTCAACATACAAACAGATACCTGGTGAGGATTGTTCAGTACACATACGTATGAGTCAGCGAAGTCAGCACAGGCTGAGAAACGCTGGGATGTCTGACATCGGGCGGTCACGTACCTTAAAAGGTCCGTTCTTATGACCTCACCCAACGGTAAAAGAAAAAGTCCCCTAGAAGGGTTGCGTCCCTAGTTTGGGTGCAGAGAACGTAACCGTCCGCCCAAGAAAATGGTGATCGCGGTGGACCCTTCGGCTTCCTCAGTATTTCACCACCAAACTCACTCACTTCAGTGAGTCAGCACAGGCTGAGAAACACTGGGTCACCAGACATCGGATGGTCCGAGGAGGCAGGTACCCTAAGAGGTCCGTTCTTATGACCTCACCCAACGGTAAAGGAAGAGGTCCCCTAGAAGGGCTGGGTCCAGAGGGTGTAACGTCCGTCTAAGAAAGGGCTGACTCGGTCCTCCCTTCCGGTTCAGTATTTGCCTGGAACGATTTTCAGAAACATAATCGGAACAATCTTCTCGTGGATAATACATCCTCCGTATATTAATTTACTTACTTACTTACTTACTTACTTATGTGACTTTTATGATTTGTCAAACATACCAGGTTATTCTCCATACCGGGTATCGTCTTTAAGATTCCTATGACAAGAAACGCACGACAATAGTTCTGGCGCTTCTTTCGTTCGCCATTGATACAAAGAGTCAACGAGAGACGGATAACATGTTGATCTTTCGACTGTTATTTCAAATAAATTCGCAGCTGCACGGGGCTGCACCGGGGCGGAGGGGTCGGTCTCGGCGCTAACCACCCGTAACAGGCCGCCGACGGCAAGGATTCGGTGCTAACCGATTCCGGCGGCAGTAAAGCCTCGAGGGCCACGGGCGGGCGGAAGAGCGGCGCAGTGGGAACAGACGCGGAGGACGAGGAGGAACGGAACGGAGCGGAGCGGAGAGGGCCGGCGTAGGGCCCCCTGGCCTCGCTCGTCGCCCCTGGTACAAGGCTGCGTTCAACTGCCGGGAACTGATGGTGTTGGGACGGCCGAAGTTGACGTTTCCACTCCGCCGCCGGGGTCCGGGCGTCGCGCAGGCACTGGCCGGCCGGCGGCGAAAGAGTCGCGGCCGAGGACCCGAGAGGTGGGCCTGGCAGGCGCCGGAACAGAGGGGCCGCGGGGAGAGGAGGACCGGGGCTTATGGAGACGAAAGAGGGTAGGAAGGAAGAGGCGATGGGTGAGAACGGAGCCGTAGCGGTGAAAGACGTGAACGATTTGAGGTCTGTGGTGGGGGTGTCGGGAGCGGGCGCGGGAGTCGTGAGATCTTCCTTTCAGAACCGAAAAATTGAATCGGGAAGTCGGGGCACAAAGTGCCCACTAACCCGCTATGGGACTCGTGGACGACCCCAGCCGTGTCACGACCTTAAGCTTCTCTTTTTGGCTCATTGAACTTCTGAGCAAGTCCCTTGATTCCTCCCCTCCCTAATCCTTATTCCCGTCAATCTTGGGTAGGTCATCAAACTCGGGTTCTGTTTTTACTTCAGGTTCTGTCACAACCCCACTCGCGCACATAATTGCTCGATTAATGTCACACCCCCAACCCCCCCCCTCAATTATCTACTCGCCCCGCCAACTTAACATTTATGTTTCCACAAACCCTAAAGTGTCGAACTTTGACATCTTTCATAATTCTAACGATGGGTGACGATGAGTGGACAGCGGGTGGTGATGAATAAAAGAAGGTCTTAAGAACCGGACACCATCTAATTCAAACTTTCCCTAGTTCATTGTGGACCCTACAATTCTGGTAACACATAAGAGTTCTGAACCCCTTCGGCCTTAAACTTGAGTTCGAACTTGAACTTTTAACTTCTACTAAAGGTTCGTCCTACTGTCACAAAACAGTAGAGGACATCTTCGTACAGTAGAATGTCTTAGAACAAAAAGACGAAACGGAAAATAAATTGTTTTTTCCAAGTCATCCTTATCTCGAATCCAGACCAAAACTTTGAAACTCGGAGTTGAAAAAGTGACCATTTTACCCCTATAATGAATGGAGTTTTCGTATACCTTCCTCATTTACTTTGGTGTACGTGTCATAAAGTACTTACACAAATTACAGGAATTATCGTTTACTGTCACTATCAGCCATAGGAACAACACTAGCGGTACATTAAAGAACATGACATAACAACGATAATTAAATTCGAACGCGTCAGGTAAGAGGGGGAAAAGGAGTGTCCTTGACTTTATTATTGACTGTGAATTCATCGTTTTAACACACGGTCCGTGACAAAAATAACAATAAAATAATTTAGAAAGTATTGTTCGGATACTCCATTCAGGGGTAAAACATTGAGTTCTTAGACTCCGTGTCTTTTAAATCATCGGGTCCAAGTGTGTTGGTGATTTAACGACCTCGGTCTTAAACTTAAACCCGGTCTTATACTTGTCTTCAATTAAGTTTCAGACATGTAAGTTGAGGATGAAGTTCGTCGAGTTCATTAAATACTAAAACGTCAATTTTTTTTTTTTAGGTGTTCTGATAAACACCTCTTCCTTCACAAAATGGATCACGAAGAGTACCCGAAGGGAACACCGAGTCGACCCTTTCTTAGACGAATGTTACGCCCCTTGGAACCCAAGCTAGGAACCCAACCCTTCTAGAGGAACTTTTCCCTTTCCGATGGGGAAGATCATAAGACTGGACCTCTTAAGGTACCTGACATATATCAAGTACCCCACCGTTTCTCAGTCTGTGCTGACTCGTCGAAAGTGAAAGAACACTAAATACACCACAAAAATAATGTCTACTTTGTCTTAAATCTTTGAAGTAACAAACCGAACTTCTGGTCTTTTAGTCTGTGATATTTTAACTTCTGTCTCCATTGAATTCTTTGTAGGTGTCGTCACTGACCGGGTTCAAGAAACTTGTCCATTACTTAATCTTTCATTTTATATGGTTCTCGAACAGATACTTCTGTCGAAAATTTTATTATATTAAAAAGAAAATTTTATATATCGACTTATTTTATCTACAAAATAAACGTCCCGTCCTTCTCTCTACGTCTGAATTTTTTGTGAACTTATGTCGTCCCCTTTCTCTCCCACCCTGTCTGACCTTCTAATCCTAACTGCATATATGTGACGGTACACATTTCATCTATGACCCTTCAGTCACATATATCACGTCCCTCGAGTTGAATCACGAGACACTACTGGATCTACCCACTACTCACCTCACCCCCCAGCCCATCCTCCCTCCAGATTCTCCCTCCTCTATATGTGTGTGTATGTGTCCGTATTCACTCAGTAACTGTCGTCTTTGATTGTGTTGTAACATTTCGTTAATATGAGGTTTGTTAGTATTATTAGTCACAATCTTTTCGAACTAAAGTCCCTACATAAAAAAAAAAATTTGGTATAAAAATTTCGTATAACAGAGAACGATGGTTCGTAAGTCACAATCTATCTTTATCATACCACTTGGTAGTCCGTACTCCCACCCCCGTCCCCATATCCCCTATTTCTCAAACTAGAACTAGCTTGATCCCTCGAGAGTGTCAAAATCCACTATACTGACCTGATCACAACGGTGAGGAGTCGAAAGGGTTGGTTAGGGACCGAAGAGCTTTGACAGTCGTAATTCCATTACATAGACCTCTCGTCCGGAAATAGGGGTCATGAATCTACTCACGGACTGTAAGTTGTCTTCCTAGACAAAGAAAGTACTTTTATATATAAATATTCACACATAAACATATGTATATGCAATACTTATATTCACTCACTAACTATACAGTCATAAGTAAAGACGTAAAAGGGATATCGTTTTAAATAAGTTTAGGAGATTCCGGGACATGGACTGATCGTCCGACGGGTAACTTTTGTTCGAAATATCTGATAATTGATTATTTTCATTACCGTGTCAATCTGTGAGTTTTCTTTATCACATCAGGTTTTTTGTTTCTCTGAAGAATTAATTTGTCACTATGTATAATATATTTATCATTTTTACCGGTTTTATTCTAAAAAATGTAATGTAATTTTTACATCGTCTTTATCATAATATAATTTTATTCTGTAATAATTGTACTAACATTTGATTCCAAGAGAACACAAACGAATATAAATTATATGTGTCAAGAGGAAACAACACATGATATCTTTATTATGAAAAATTTTTTGCCATAATAGAATAAAAGCACCCACCTTATTGAAAAAGTAACTGGATCAAATTAAAATCATTGTAAAAACGTCTTTTGTCAAAAAAGTTTAATCTTATTTTTAATGTAAAATGTCACAGTATAATTTGTAAAATAGTCGAGACAATGAAACTACTCTAGAAAAGGAAATTCTTAAATTTTTACTACTACATACCGTTTTAGTTATGTATGACATTTCATTGGAGGTTAATTTTATTTATTTAAATATAAAATTTTTTTCTTAAACTTTTACTAAATTAAAAAGTAACTGACCTCGTCTCACAAATCCATCGATTGAAAGAGGAAAACACCTGATCCCTTGATACATTCAATGTATGATAGAGACACTGTCACTCATTCAAATAATTGGAAAGACACCGAGATCTAAAAATAGTTATTTACCCCTATTGTCACCATAGAATAGAGTCCTCACCGTATAACAATTACTTTATATGGAAGTCGGACAGTGTCTCCACGGACCGGGTAGCGTTCACGATATACAAACAACTATAAGGACGAAGACGATGATTATGACCATGGTGATCTAGTAAAAGGAAATGGGAAGTTTTGATATAAAACTTTAAAAACTGTCTGAACAATTCTGAAACTTTATGTAATAATCTTAAAATATAAACGAAAATAGTGTAAAATGAATGACCAGATGAACACATGTTCTGGTATGTCTCAAGGTGTACACCCTCCCACAACTTCTTATTATTTGAAAGGTTACTTTTTCTGGGTCTTTACTGTCATTTCATCATATTGGATTTCTATTTATATAACCTTGAGAGAAACCTTACTACTACAGTAACGAATTTCGTATAAATCTTGAAGAAAACCTTAATGAAAGCCTAGTTCTCTGAATAAAGCTTATAACCGTCAAAAAAATACGAAACTTCCACCCAAACGAAAAACATAGTACTGATTTAGAACACTTACTCCACGGAAAAAAAAAAATATTTTCGTCCACTTATTGTAAAAACCAATCTTTTATTCAATACCAATTTTTCACGACTAAGTAATCCATAGGCGGTTTCCTAAAGGTCTTCCAAACTCAATGTCGTAACAACACCCTAATCTAAAATTCGAGGACTCTCTAAATGAAATTCCTGTACGAGTAAACTTATATAACGAAGACTACAAATAAGTTTTGTCACCACACAGTGTATCGAATGAGACAACCTTTGCAAGGTTTTATACTTTCGATTCCAAATCTATTATTAACCCAAAACAAAAAACTATGTATAAAAATAAATTGATGAGACATAACTCTGGATCTTAGTATACTAAATCTAAGTCCAGGGACTAAAGTCAACACATTGACAGTCCTCCACAACTGGATATCCGAAACCAAAAGAGTAGATGTTTTACTTCAATAGCATCTAGTCACTATGGGACAGACGTTAGACGTTTTCATTTTGAAAGTATTTGGTACTACCTTCATGAATTAAAAAAAGGATTCATCATATACGAATTTACCCAATATATTAACGTAGTTTCCAAATCATTATATTTACAACGTTCTTTAAGAATTCTCTATGTTTGAGTCCAGAGAATTAAGATGGTACAAAATAAAACACTGAAATATCATTGTTACTTCGTTAAAAGAAAAAGGAAGTGTCATAGAGTCTCTACAATTGACAGGAAAGTTCTAAGTTCTAGCTGTCCTTCGTTAACTGACCGAAGAACCGAATCGACAATCTGAACTCATACCTCTATTACCATACAAAACACCCCTTATATAACAAAATCTCTCTTTTCCACCCTTTCCCCCAATTTTTACATCCCTTGAACGGGCAAACAGAATCTAACAAAATGGAAACTAAGTAAAATTCAAAACATGTAGGAGTAGAGTGAGACGTCATAGACTAATTTTAAAATGAAAAACAAACATCAGTAAGACCTAAAAGAAAAAATCTTAAACTTCCACTACAGGAGAGTGTTTCAGTGTAGTGAAGTCACTTAAACGGCCGAACCATGTCAGACCTGGAATCGGAAGTTCAAGTGAAAAACGATGACAGGGTCTTAACTATCCTAAAGTTCAGAACCAACGTCGTCGATCAAAGTGATCTCTGACTTTATATGTAGATTACGTCTATACGTGTTATTCGGTTTTATATAAATAATAAGTACAAATTGTAATAATGTCTATGACTATAGTAACCTTCTAAAACTTATAATCATGAATAACACTTTTATCAAAAGGTTATTTGGTAAAAGAGAGTAATCCGGTAAAGTAAAACTTTCCGGACAATTGTAGATTTACATTCTAGGTTAATAGAATAAAATAGAGGTAGAAGACGTAAATACAACAAGAGAAAGAACGCTGATAGTCAAGGTCAGAATTAGTAAACGAAAACTTCGGAAAAATTACGGAAAACAACAAATCAGAAATCAGTACAGACTGAGAAACCCTTAGGTACCTGACATCGGGTGGTCCGAGGAGACAGGTACCTTAAAGGATCCGTCCTTAGGACCTCATCCAACGCTCTTTACGAGGTCCAAACCAAAGTCGCAGAAACCGGGAGAAAAGAAGGGTAGGTAGAAAAGGAAACAGACGACATAGAAAGTAAGACGTAGAGGTGACGACAGTGGGATTAAGATCGAGAACAGGGAAAGAGGACTCTAATAGTATTGTGGAAAGTATCATCAGAGGGTAGACACAGTGGGAGACAAAAGTAGGTGTACCGGGGGTCGTTCGATTGAAAAATTTGTATTTACAAAATCCTACGATGTGAAACGGAGGTTTCTTATCAAGGAAAATATACAAGTGTTTGTGGTAACGAAAGGGTAAAAGATGTCTTCCTTAAGGTCCGAGGAATCGTACTATAAGTTTCGGAAATTTGATCATAAGTATATGAACGGTGGGGTCGGTTTGACGTCATTACGACAAAGGAGAAAGGTAGAGGAAAAAAGGGGGAAGAAAGAAACGAAAGTGAAAAGGGAACCGATTATACGGTAAAGTCAGACAGACAGGAACATTCTAGGTCGAGTTTACGGTCGATCGTCGTTACTATGAAGGAAGAGTTGAAAGTATTGAAAATGGAGTTATGGAAAAATCTAGTAACAGTGAAAGGTAAAACGAGCAGAATGACCGGAGTGATTTAACATTCGACTATGAGTCGGAACAAAAGATGTACCAAGGAGACACTTAAAGGACAACGACGACATTGTATAACGGTACTTGAGTCACTAAATTTTCTGTCATAGAATGTCAAAACCTCCAGTCTTCAGGTTGTGGACATAGTCTTGATTTCAGTCAAACAGCTGTCCCGACCAAACAAAACCTCCGAGATCCCCTCCTAAGTAAAGAAACAGAAAAGGCAGAAGGCCTCCGACGGACGAAAGACGAGGGAAACAGAAGCTCAGATCGACGCGTCGTTCAAGATTAGAGACATTAAGACGAAAGTAACAGTGGAGAGGAGACTGAGACTGGAAGGACGGAGGGAGAAGATTCCTACGACACTAAAGTAGCACGGGTGGATCTATTAGGTCCCATTGGGCGGTGGGGGTCAAAGTTCCAGGAATTAAGTCAGTGTGGGTGTGCCAGGAAAGACGGTGCATTCTATGGTACAAGTATTGAAGATCCCTAACGTCATACCGGTAGAAAACACCCCTCCCTCGTCAGTGCTAAGAGAGACGGTGTCACGGACTACATCAAAGAACACATGTTATCTACACGAATAGTTAAAATTATTTAGGAACCATTCACGTCATATAATTGCATTCATGTCCATAAAGAGTCACTATCGTACCAAAGAAAATTACACATTTTTTCGACTCAAACATAGACTTTGTGACGGGGAATAGTCATCCCCCGTGACAACGAGAGAATACCGAAATACAACCACTCAAGTAAGAAGAACTGAAAATTCAATAAATTTTAAAAATAAAAACTATTTAATACTTAAAAATAATAAATACGGTATTATAAAACATTTCGGAAATCGAACGAACAGTTAATTCCACCAATTTTCGATTGAATTCGAGAAAATTGAAAAAACCTATTAAATTTTAAATGTCTATACAACGTCCTTATTATTTTTCTTAATAATGTATGAGTTTAAGATGTCCGCAATAATTGTAAAATGAAGTAAACGGAATAGGAAAAGACACATAAGTGTATGAGGATTAAAAAAAGATTTGGCAGACTGTGATTTAACATCTACTAAAGAGAAAATTCATGAATTTACGTGTAAAGGATTTTCTTTTTCAGTAACAGAATGTATCGACGTCATACGAATAGTATTAGTCCTCTAATTGAAACTAAGAGACGACAACAGACATCCATAATGAGTGTAAAGTCACAAACAGAGTCATTACAAGAGATGCCGTTTTTGTTCGCTTATTTTTGGAGATCTCGTTAGGACCTAACACACAAAACAAGTAAGAACAAGTAGAGAACACAAGTAAGAGGATGTGAAACCTTGCTAAATGAGTCAGAAACACGAAATCCTGTCACTGTAAATAAAACATCTTACAGGAAGTCAAACCCACACAGACTACCAAGGAGCACCAACCCAACTCTCAAACATCAAAATAATTCTTATTATGTTCAATACAACGTAAGAACAATTCATGGAGTATAATCCTACGTACACAATCACTATATGGATTTACAATCAGTAAAACGATTAGTGAAGCCATTTGAAAGAAGTCACATTTCAATGACAAAAGGGGAAACGTTATTTATACACAGAATAAAAAAAGAAAAACTGACGTGGAGTGTCCTACGTTCTGGAACCAAGTAGTTTGGGGTACGGGAGACGTCACCTTCTGGTCTCAGGATCAGTGACTTTAAGGAATCTATGTATAGAACCTTTTCTCTATGAAACTCTACTAAAGAGACACGAAAAGGAGGAATTTGGAATCGAAATCATAGGTAAACTACTAAGACCGGACTCAGTTAATAATAATAACTAATACTACCGGTCTTTCACAAAAAGATTAAGGTAGTAAGAAGATGTTAAAAAAACCGAAAGGTGACTTTCCGGAAATTCTCGTCAAAGGAAGAATGGTTACATACAAAAATAAGTTTAGTCACATCTATACACTTAAGAATAAAATGAGTCACCCAAAATTAGGAATAAACAGTAACACACAAATTTACAAACAAGGTCTAAACCGATCACCCCTGAGGAAAGTCGATTAAAGATAGACTGAATTTAAAATTACGAAAATAAAGGGGGGGGGGGAAAAAAAAAATTCGTTTAGTATTTTCGTGATATCGGTTTCTACAGAAACCCCCGTAATTTAAATCACTTAATGATAANTTAGGAATAAACAGTAACACATAAATTTACAAACAAGGTCTAAACCGATCACCCCTGAGGAAAGTCGATTAAAGATAGACTGAATTTAAAATTACGAAAATAAAGGGGGGGGGAAAAAAAAAAAATTCGTTTAGTATTTTCGTGATATCGGTTTCTACAGAAACCCCCGTAATTTAAATCACTTAATGATAATTTATAAAAATAAACATTTTAGAATTTTATAATAAAAAGTTCATTTCGATTATTTTAGATAAAAACCTTAAGACGTAAAATTCTGAGTTTTCAAATCGAAACACATAGTACCACATAAACTTCACGATAAAAAAGATCTTTCGTTTCAAAAACTAAGACATATGTCGTAAGTTTTCTTTAAAACCATTCTTTGAAGAATCACTCAAACATAAATTGGAGTACACTGGATATAAATGGGTGAAGGGTAAGAAGATGGGGAGGCTTCAAAGTCTCCTTCGACTTTTCGTCTGAAAGAGAGAGTTTTAAATCTATGAAATTCTTTGTAATTACTTTTCCATAAACACAACCTATTAGTAAAATCGAATTAATTTTTTTATTTGAACGTAACAGAACATCTCAAAAAATTATCGTTTTTCATTAAAACTTACCTACTCAACAGATACGAATGTTGGTTAAATCGAATCAATTTAAGTTATTTATTCGTCACAAATAAAATAGAATTCAACTTCAGGATGTTTAACATAAAAACGGATAGAAATGTCGACTTTTTATGTTGTTCCTGAACCATGGACTATTATGTTTTTTACGACTGTTACGTCGATTTTTACGTCTCGGTAACTAGTTAAACCTACCATTCAAATATTTACGTATTTTTAATAGTTGTAAAAACCAAAGAATTTACAAAAAATGCAGATCTTACTTCAAACCCAAATGAACCAAAATCATCTAATTCTTACAAAGTACGTCTGTCTGTAAACACAAGTATAAAAAATAAGAAATACGACAAAAAATAACAACACTGTCACAGGAAAGAGGGAATATATCAACTTATGGACTTTAAATTTTACGAAAAGAAAGTAGACAGACATCATTGAACCCGTAAACTAAACATAAATTAGTATCACCACTAACGAAAGGATCCACATCTTTTATAATTTAGATTACTGATACTTTGTCCACAATTTAAAAAAGTAAAAACATTCAGGGTCTACAGAAATCAAGAAAGAGGAAAATTTTCATACTACTAAGATTAATGAATCCAATACAATTTATAAGAAAACGACTGACTACAATTGAACAATAAATACTCAATGAGAATACTTAATTATTCGATGAACCTGTGAGATCCCGACGACGAGTCTCTTTTCCAAAACCCTTTTGACAGGAAACTTCCCTTAGACACACAATTTTAATTATCGAAACACTCTTTTCAATTAATTTTCACGATGTATTTACCCGGAACGTCTCTTTCAATGTCCTGTTTGGAGTACATTCAATCAGTAAATAACCCAACAAGTGAAACCAATTAATCATCCTTTTGGTAACTAGAGTAGTCAAATGGATTACTACTACGGGGTATGATGAAAACAGTCGTAATTAAAATCTTTAACTCTAAAAAAAAAAAACAATATATACGAATGTAAATACAGACATTAATGTACGAATGTCTCGATATTCAAAGGTAAAAATTAGAAAATATCATTTATTAGGACTAAAATTCCGACCACATTACCGAAACCGATTGGAAGAAGTCTAAGTCGCAGTACTACTAATGGACCATTACGACTTCCAGTCTAAGTATAAAAACTAAGTATGTACTTTGTTAAAATTTTTGAGTAAAAGATTCATTAATATATAAACATATATTAAAAATTTTAACAGTAAAAGATTTTTATTAACAAACTATAAATTTAGACACCAACTTACTCATTTTACACCTTCTTACATCCTGTATTTGGCCTAAATTAATCAAGTAACCAAAATATAATAGATTGTTGGTCATAGTTTCATAAATGACACATGGACGGAGACACGATTTAGAAAACGTTTCTACTAGAGTACGTCAGAAGGGTTGTCAGGATCTCCATCAATTGACCATAGAAAAATTTTTATACATATACTTCTTTGTCTGACTTACTATTATCTATTTATTACAAGTTCGACTGTGTCTTTTACTATCAGTCCTAAATTTGATCTGTGAACTGGAATTTGATCTGTGAGCCAGGTCAGAAGGAGGATAGTAGGGTGGAGAAAAATTAATCAGGAAGATTTCTAAGTACCAGATATTAAGTAATTCTAGTACCTTTTACGGTTTGATCATTTACCACGTAAACCAGTTTTTATGTATGGGGGTTGAGAGAAACTCCTTACTTACAAAGACAAGAGGTTCGGGGGGTACGATCTATCCGGTAAGTCAAGTTAGGAAGGTAGTCCCTTAGACTACCAGACTTTCTACAGAATAAAGACTCTCCTTTTTAGATGAGAACGAAGTCTGCTAAGTACAACTCATTGATACTATCAGAACACCCCCTCCCTGTCCCCTCACCAGGAATCCTATGGTCTAAACCTTCAATAAAATCTTTAATAATAACTAAAAATACTCTTTAATTTCTCGAAATTTAATGAAATCCGATGAAACGTCCTTTAATTAGAGTGAGAGGGGTGTTCTCTAATTCGGTATTAAATAAGAGGAAAAATCTTAATATAATTCACTGTCAACATTCTTCCCCTTCTGATAAGAGAAGGATCTAATCATATTAAGACGACTTAGACTTACAATTGAAACTAACAGAGTTGAGGTTAACCTACGGTTCTCTGTTTTCAACAAAAATCACTTTAAATTGAGAAAGTTTCCGAACAAGGAAAGAACCCGTTAATGTCTTTAATAAAACCCTACCAAGATGTCACCAACACAGTCGGAATTAGTATTTGTCTCTCTCTCCTTTTATGACATAAACCCTACGATTTCATATTCAGTCAATGTTAGTTTTTGATATTTTAAGATTAGGATTGACGTACAAACAAGAAAACTCAATTAACTTCGTTTGTTATGTACTGTTATACCTGTAGAAGTATCCAAACGATCCACACTCTTAGTCATGTAATTGACAAACCGTTGACCTGATACATTATATAAACGTCACTGACAATCTAACCAAATCAATAAAAAGTTTACATAAAAAGGTCCAAAAATAATTTTTATTAAAAAGTGTGAAAGTATGAATAAAACCCCAAAAGTGATAGTAAGTGATTTTAAGGAATTTTAGAAAAGCTCACACGTTCATGTACGTACGTGAACACAGACGTCACTATTTTACACAACTATTACTTTTTTAGTTACACAGGATACTTATTATACTTTTTTAAAATGATATTACTTCTTGGGTTCCTGTCATAATATGTGATGAGAAACACAGTTTCTAATACACGCATTGTGTGCGTACACGTATATAGGGACCACTCGAACAGTAAACTATCTCTGAAACACTCATACATCTTCCTAGACCATCGTTATTAATAAAAGACTTTGCTACTGACTCCGAACCTATCTTTCCTCTGGATGAAAAAGTGGCACATAGGAAGAAATAATTTTAAAAAATGGTGTGTGTTTAATGAATAATTTTTTACATTAACAATACTTGTAGTAAGGTGTAATAATTTACAATTTTCACTTTTGAAAGTAATGTCATCGACAAAATAAATTGAACGACCGTCAAACCATGACTTAATCCATAAAGATTAAAGTAGTATAACTCGTAGGAATAAGATATATAAATCTCTTCTTTTCTATTGTCGGTTATTTTTCATTTTTGTTATAAAACCCCTTAAAAATCCGTTAAGCGTAAAACCAGGTCCTCGCGGACTGTGTTCTACGTCAACGATTTCGTTTAGTTTGCTTTCTCCATGCAACACAAAAAAAATTAGATTTATTTAAGATTTAATAATGACTTGCAAAAAAACCCCCAAACTTGAAACGAACTGTTACGAACTCTATAAGACACAATCTTGACGGGTCTCTTTCATGAAGTCGTCCCAACTTAAACTAAGAACTCGTTTAACATGGGCCAGTATAAATTCTTCGATGGTCATCGTGTAAATGTCGGATGGTCATCTTTTGGTGACACACACGAGTCAATTAAATTTTCCTGAATGGGAACACTTTAAATGACCCAATAAAACTGATTGATGATCTTTTGTCCTGTGTAGAGGAGAAACAATGAACAATCAAAAGGAAAAGACGCATTTAGAAATAGAAGTGGGAAAACAAAGAAGTCTCTTTAGAGTAAAGGATGGTATTTGGTACTATTTCATTGAACAAGTATTAAAATCCCATCAAAAGCTACCTAACATGGTTTTTAGGTTTACAGGGATTTCAGAAGAACTCATACCCAGTCACATCTGTCACAGGAGCCCAATCGTCGACGTCTATAGACTATTACGGGGAAGGATGACGTATCTACTTACAGAACCAATGTCAGATATAAGACTTGGGACCAGGAAGCCAGTACGGAGGGAGTGGGAGAGTAAGGGGTCACAGACAACAGGAGACTGGAGTAGAAATAGTTTCGGGCCATCAAAACTTTCCAATAATTACGGTCCCGTCCCATCACGGGGAGACTTTCTGTGAGTCAAAGAAAATTTCCAAAAATAACCGAATAAATACATACTTAGTCCGGTGACCTTTGATTTCTAGTCGAATAAAGTGGGGGTGACGTCTTATTTGTCATTCAACAAAACCGTATTATTTTAGTAAGTAGTAGTAAGTCGTTTTGATACGGAAACCAAACCTTCCGTCATGTCTATTCCGGTATTGGTTTATTAGAAGCGAGAATAAACGGTTCATTTTAAGTCAAATAAAAGTCACAAGGTTTATTTAGGATTGAAGTCACAGTAGAGTCTTCTATGACACGATGTCATTATTGTCACCTTCTCAAGATATCAAAGAACAAACGTGAGTAAGTAATGTGGCCTAGACCCCGTACTTCACTCTTCACTGTCAAGTCGTAAACATTGTTACTTTCATAACTGAAATTGACCATTACTAAAATATGTCATATATTATTCGTCTTTCGGATTTGGCGGAAGGAATAAAAACTATCAATAACATTTGAAATATACCAAACCGCAGTATGGTTTCTACCACTAATACTATGTCCACGACTGACCAATTGATTTACCAAATCTAAGACAAGTAAAAGGATCTGGTAAAGTTTCATTGAAAATTTATTGTATATTAGACTACAGTATTGGTCTTTTTTCAATACACATAAAATCTAACATATCAAGTATTTCTGTTATACAAGTTTGTTTCAGCTCCTTCGAGTACTTGTCTTCACTAGGACAAACAAGACATGTGACCGACGAGTGACAGTGATTTCCCCCTATTCTCGTCGGGACAAGTCGGAAACGACGTATCGACATTACTATCGTGACGACGTCTTTCCTCGATACGAAAATATAACGGACCAAAATTTCCTAACCTAACACAATACTTTGATCGAAGAATGATGTACCTTTTTTCGGAAAAAACCCACCCCAAAAAAAAAACCATCATCCTTTTTTCAGTGAGTCGTTTTCCGTATAAATTTCTCTTTTAAGAGTCCGTGGAACGGTGACGTCGATTTTCCCGATTTTATTGTCCGATCGATCGACGAAAAGTCAAACTCCATTCTTTTATCTTTACATATTGATATATATCAGACTAAAAACAGGAAAAAGGAATTCCCGAACGGACAACGGAATCTGTTCGTATAAGAACCAAAACTGTGCCCCCCATTCACTAAAAATTAAGTTTGAAAAATCTCTGAACCACTAATAAACCCCCTTCATTCACTTATTTACGTTTTCAATGACTAATTAGGTCACAAAGAATACTTTGTCTACGTCAAGAATTACTTCGACGAGTTTAAGACTCTAACGACGTGTATCTTCTCGAGTCTCTCGATGTCTGTTTTTAATTACTTCGGTATCATCGGCAAGTCCGCTAATAGCGACTGGGTTTCTGTCTGGTGTCTGACCCCTTTCAACCTTCTACTTGTCAAATCCTAAAGTCGAAGAGTGGATGAATCATGTTGACCCTTGGTACATTCGAAACCGTACACAAACCTTCACAGTACAAAAGTTCCCTTCTTAGGGTCTTTTAACTGAGACAAGATCTCTAAATGGTAGTAACGAAAAAGAAATTATTTCAACCCTTCCGGTAAAAAAAAAAAAACTGACACAAAATACATAGACATTTTCATTAGATGAAAGAGGGAACACCAAAATTCAAGGACGGTGGCGAGGGGGGGGGTTGAAGTAATATCTGTTGTGTTTAGGAATTCAGTATCCTTTTGAATTTTTATATAAAATAACCTCATTAGATCTTTTAAACTCTTGACAATGTAGAAACCATAAATATATATTTACATTAAAGACACCCATTAGGATATCTCCCTAAATGTCCTAGTCTTTTATGTTTAACTTTGTAAGATCGTGGAAAATTATATTTATCTTTACGTAACTACATCTCCATTTTTTTTTTTGGGATCTTGAAAACAACCCTTTGATATTTATTCAACCAATAAAGGGTAGTCAAGACGTAATCGGAAGAGAATTGATACAGTCCCAAATACTAGAAAATCCTAACATAAAAATATGACTAGTGTACACGAAATTAAAGAACAGGTCTTTCGTTTTTAGTCTAAATCCCAGAGTCGTACGAGATTAACCAATAATCAACTTACTTAAACTGGAAAATTTATACTATATTTACAAATACCTTTCAACGAATATATTCGTTGTTAATTTTAAGACAACGGAAAGAATTAGAACTTTATTGAACAAAAAAAATTTTATGTCATCATTTCTAACTCCATATTTGAAAAGTGTTTTATATGAATCAGAAGAACGTGACTTTTTACAAGTAGAACATACAGGTCCTTGAAGATTACTGGTTAAGGAAAAAATGAAAGTGGAAACAAGGACTATTTACAAGAAATCCCAGGTCTAAGGTTAACATTTACGGTTCAGGTATAAATGAAAGAAGGACACCTCCCTCCCTTGTTATACACTCATAAAATATAGATTAAACGTTGTCGTTCAGAAAAATTTCCCCTTTATAAGATCATCCGACTGTAAAAAACATATGTCAATTCGAACCATCTGAATTCCATCGTCTTACCAGTGGGGATACACAATCGGTAATCGAAAAGATCGAGTCTCACCGAGAGTGACCACCACCGTCGTCCGGTTCCCACTAGTCGATGATCTAGATAGGAGGAGATGGGTCGACTAGGTTTTCCTCGACGAACTCGTCGACAAATGGACCCGTCATCCCCATCTGACGTCAATAGGGTATCTCCACTCTAGCGACGAGACCCTCTATGAGTAGTCATTTGACCGGCCACAGAGACAACTGACGATATTGTGGTAGGGACCATTGTCTTTCCTTCTCACTTAAGTATCCTAAATTCTGACCCCATCTTTTTCAGTCAAATAGCTATTTGTTTTAGAGACGGTCTGAAGAGTTTATGTAAAAATTTTAATTAAATTGACATTGAAAACTGAACCTAAGACTTCTAGGCAGACATAGTCACTAAGAGTTTCATCAGGAGTCTAGATATAATAGACCCTTGAACTATCGTCATGTCTAAGAAACCCGAGGATGAGTCTACAGTACGATTTCAAACTCTTGGTGACACGTTTAGTCTTAACGACCCCCACCTTACCTTCTTGTATATGAATTACAAAGGGTCAAGGAGAACCGCTTGATCACATTCCACATCATAAAAAGTAAGAGGATCCCTCGTTGATTATACAGGTATTACAGTAAAAAATAAGAGACTTCTAGTCTAAGTCTGATTACAGGAACGAAAGACGTATCAAATAATGGTTCATCATAACGAGTGTACATTGAATTTTTACCGTCTCGATAATTTAAAGACCCACTATATTTTCATACGAAAATTTTCAGAAGTCATTGTGAACTCATAATAGATGATTACTTCTTTCTTACTTTTTTTTTTTTCGAGTTCGTATCCCGAATTAAAGATTTCAGTGAATGATTGTACCATGTTGTTCACGACACAGGAGGTCTTGTCAAACGGAAAAGTCCGAACAGGTCTCACAAAGTCCGAGTGGAAGAGGTCAGCCACACCATCTTCACTAGACGCATCGAGTGTTACAACTTCCCCATCAACTCCAACGAAACTTACTGTGCGGCAGGTCAAGGTAGTCCATTATATGTGAGGTCAAAAAATCAAGGAAAATTTTGTTTTTCTAGGAAAATATACTACTTTTTTTAAAAAAAGAAAATGGTTTTTGTCACCGTTCATTTTAAGTAAGAGTCTCTTTTGTTTCCACCTTATAAAATAGGGGTAACGTTATTATGTTTAATTTTTGACATTTTAAAAGGACAAGATAATGGTCAGAAGTCCAACAAATTTAAGGTTATTTTTGATCTTACCAGAATTTGAGAATTAGGAGAAAACCTTTTGTCCTAACGTAAATGTCTTTGGACCGATTCAAAGAGGGTCTCCTCCTTTATCTCTATTTCAATGTAGTCACAATTTCTTCAAATGTACACTCGAGTATGTGACGATTTTGTAAACCTATTTATGGACGGGAAACATTCGTTACATACTATTATCGGTTCCGACGGAAAATTGATTTTAGGAAAAAAAATCTGATATAATAAAAGATCCGTCCTTATTTTTCATTTTACGATCGGACTGAACATAAAAAGTTACATTTATAAAATTATCGATTTGTTCTGTCCTTAAAGGTTCACACTGGAGTACCTGACACATAGGGTGGTCCGAGGAGACAGGTACCTTAAGAGGTTCGTTCTTATGACCTCACCCATCGGTAAGGGAAGAGGTCCCCTAGAAGGGTTGGGTCCCTAACTTGGGTCCAGAGGACGTCACGTCCGTCTAAGAAGTGGTCGACTCGGTGACCCCTTCGGTAAAAGAGTACCTTGGGAATTCATTTAAAGTTTATGGATAATTTTTATAGTGACAACGAAATCCGTCGACCCAACATTATAACTGGGTGGACGTAAAAACAGGGAAAATAATCTTAGTTTAAGGACTTCTTGTCGAAATAAAAAATCATAGCTTACTTTGTTTCATAGAAAAGTCAACATGATTATCATTGCTTTAATGTGTTGTCTCTCTCTCTTGGACCCTTGTCCGTCGGGTTTAAATAATGATTTCCTTCGGTAGGACGGTGTAACGAAAAGTTTCTTACAGGGGTCGTATTGTCGTATGACTGACAATCTTATTGTCTATGAATATCTACAACATTATGACTCTGTTCTTTTATTATTGGAGACAAGTAAATAGATTCGGACAGTTAAGGTTGTCACATATTATGAATAAAAATTGGATTTTCTACACGGTTCACGAACACAACCCCCTTCCTTTCGTCATTTTTTATTCAACCTGTAACATGATCAAGAGTTTGAATGACGGAGTAAATATGTGTATTCTGGAGTCCTTCAAGTGACATTCTTAACAATGTTTCATAGGAAATTTTGTCCCCAGGGTTTAAAGACCCGAGGTCACGGACTACTAGACTTCACCCCGATTATGTTAATTATTATCTTTATGTCACGTGTCATTTATATTGGACGAGTTTAGTAGGGTTTTGCGGGACAGGAGGGGGCAGGTACCTTTTTGAGAAGGTGTTTTGGTCAGAGACCACGGTTTTTCCAATCCCTGCGGCGACATTTTCCGCATCTCGTAAACGACATCACAATATTTAAATTTGGTCTTCAAGGTTTACCACCCTAGACCAAAATGACATTTTAGTCTCACGAGTGTGACGTGCGACATCACAAGACATAAACGTAAGGTAGTTATCATAATGGACGTAGACGGGTCGTCTCGTCAAACCTCTTCCCCAGCTTCCAATTTGGTAACCCATCAGGTTACAGAAATAAGTGATCTTAAGAAGACAAAAGAGGTAGATTCCTACTGTAAAGTTAGAATCCACGAAGAGCTAAGGTTAGACAGGTCATGTCCAACGATACCCATTTACTTTACCTCTTTCTATTTGGAAGGAGTTACGCATCTTTGGTTTAAAGTCTCAGTTTTTGTGACGACTTTCAATTTCGACTTCCAATAGAAATATACAGGGTCAACTACTGGAATCGTTAATAAAATCTGTCCTTTGTGACAAGACAATTGGTGACGGTGACACTTTTACCCCGGTCTCCTTATTGTGTAGACCACAGACTCAAAACGAATGAACGTGGTAAAATGTGTCCATTGGGGTGATACCGAAATTGTTGACCCTAAAGGATTATACAACGACCTCCCTCTGGGTGGAGTAAGGTCAACTTCAGCGTCCCAACCGGACTAGGTTTCATCGGGGGTCAGAGAGAGTGTATGAGAACTTAAGAGATGTATGGTGTAGTGTCCGAATCATTAAAGGAACAATAAGACAATAAGTAATCAAATGACAGAATAAAGGATCTTGCATCATCTTGTATCCGAGGTACTTTCCTATCTGGGACAGAAACGGATTTGTCACGGGCTGTGGATCATCTAGGAGGCACTTATGACAATTTAATTGCACGTGAAAATACGAGTACAAGACTGGGAGGGATGTAACATGAATCTTGGGTTCCCGAAGTTCACTCCCAGTTGTCCAT
Organism: Capra ibex; assembly: GCA_006410555.1. NCBI lineage: Eukaryota > Metazoa > Chordata > Mammalia > Artiodactyla > Bovidae > Capra > Capra ibex. Next base: position 47,185,847 of record SJYO01034137.1, on the reverse strand, counting down.
TGTCTCCTCTTAATCCCTTCGGGTCGACTGGGGACCTAACCTAGGTGTCGCTACCGTGCTCCCAAGTGATCCAGGCACACCTTCTCCCGGGCTGCGAGTCTCGGTAGGTCGGACCGGGAGAGATAGAATAGGTCCGGCGACAGGCAGGTCATGTAACAAGATGCCTTCACCAGCTACCGTTCTGGAAGTCCCGAATAATCTGGACTTTATTTCGTTTCCGTTCTGACTTCGTTGACGTCGATACTTTCCTCTTAGACTTCGTCTTTCCAGATGTTACAAGGTTGTCAACTCCCCTTTTAGAACTCTCAGAGATTTTTTTTGTCTGAATGATCTCCTCATCCAGGAAACATCAAAAGGACGGTACAGATCAAGTGAGATCGGAGCATTCTGGAGGGGGGTTCGGACCACCGTGGTTCGCAGGGGTCCCGACCCCGGTGAGGGACTCAAGGATGTGTTCGGGAAGGACAAGTCTCAGGATAGATCTTCCATCTACCCTCTGAATCCGTGTTTTGTCCGTTTATTGGACCTGACTCATCTTACTTTATTTACCCTTCACAGAAGACCCACCTCGACGACTGGACTCAATTACTGGTAGAGCCCGAGACGAGGACCAAGGTTTGACCGTGCCGATTAACAGGCAGGTCGTTGTAGACAGGTCATGTGGTAGGAGAGGGCCGTCAGTATCAGTTAAGGGTGCTGATACCTCGGGACACACTGGTTTTGTGTCTTAACCTTCTTAATTCTAAGGAACGTGAAGGGGGCTGAAGTACGAGTCGGTGGAGTGAGCAAACAAGTACCGTCGTAACTGGTCGGGACGTGACATACCAAAATACCCGTCGACCCGCGTCACCCATCTTCATATCCGCTACCTCCGACCGAAGGGACTCGGTTACGGTCCGAACCGGTGAATGAAGCCGTGATGGAAGTAAAACGTTTACTCCACTGTTTCCGTATGTCTTCAATTGTCGTGGATGAAGTGTACCGACGATAGTTGTATTATGGTCTTTTCGAATATTTCATCGGATTGGTCACTACTCATGTAACATTCGAAAGTTATTCATAATAATGACAACGACCATTTTTGTTTTCACTAAAGTACTTTTCTAGTCGGGTAAGTCACTAATCTCCTGTTTGCAATCAGAGTCGTTTCATTCAGAAGTTATGAAGTGACCTGTTTTTGACTGAGACAGTTTACATTAGGTCGTGAAAAACTTTTTCGGACAGATTTTAAACGGTTGTATATTACTTTAGTTGGGAAGGGACGGGACAGTCTAGAAAGACGATAAACTCCACATCTGTGGGAATGGGAACGGAGACGCAGAATGATGTTTCGTTAGGAACCCGACATGAGATCACATTTTCTTTCAGACAATCTTGAGCTTCCTTGACCCGTTACCACCGGTGGACTGAAGACCGAACCCTCGAGAGGGGAGGAAGGAATAACGATTTATTTACTGTTTTAGGAAAAAAATTCACGACTCAGCCACTATAAGGAAAGGTTTTAAGCCGTGTCTTCAACGAAGTAACTTAAAGGTCGGGTCTGAAGACGAGACTCTTCGGGTCGTCTACACGTATCGGTTGTGGTTGCGACAGGGACTCCAGAACGTTCGAGGGACGAACGGATTGTTTCGGAGGACCCCGATCGGACTGACCCTCTCCTCAGTCCTGTTCTTTTCGTCGTAATCCGATGACACCCTTTCACCCGTCAAAATATATCCTCCTAAAATTAAAAGTTAAAATGAACTTTTAACTTTCAATGGACAGAACCCGTTCCCCCGTGTAGGTATGTCCGAAGGCAATTGGGTCCCTAGTACCCTAAAAATTCGGGTAATTACTAAAGTCCTAAAGAACCTCTTTTTTCAGGGTGAATTTAGAACATCTCTTTGATTTTTAGTCGTCGATCACAGACCTTATTGTGTGTTAAGTTTAGAATTTTCACCCCTCCCCTTGGGTAATATTCACAGTCACGGAAAGACCACTTGAGGGAAGAGAAAGGAGGGTAGAATCACTTCTTTAGGGACGAGGTTTTACCTCACACAACTGGTATCCCTTCGACAGTCGAGCCCTTCGTCGGTCGTAGGGAACCCCTTTCGGGACAGATGAGGAAAGGTCGTAGTACACGAGGGGTATAAAAGTAGATACTGTCTAAGTCGACCAGTTGTCCTGGTTTCTCCTCCCTTTCCCAGGTGTTGTTGTTCCGATAGTGATCAACTGAAGGTCTTATACGTCTCTACAGACACCGAATTTCTCTTACGACCCCCGACCCCAATTTTTAGTGAAAGGGAACCTAGGGGTAGCGACGGAGTCATAGGACTGTTGAGACTTTAAGCGGAAGGTGTATCGACTTTGGGGTGTGTGGTTGACCTCTTTCACCGGAACTAGTCAGTCTACCCCGAGGGTCGTTGTCGTGGGGAGGGAATCCAAGGGTTTCTATTGACGGTTTGTCCTCGGGAGGTCCTCGCGGGGACGTGGAGTCTGGAACGGGTCTAGACTATTACGTTATGTCGGGGTGGGGGTCCCCTCTTCAGGTGAAATGTACGTCGCTGTCGTCCCAGAACCGGCACAGGAAGACTTCGGACCATGGTAACTCCCCGTTCACCGGTTAGACGACCGGGACCCGTATCTCGTCCTTCCACGGGTGACCACCTCCCCAGTGCAGCCCGGCCCCGCACCCGGCCTAGCACCCGCCTCGGTGCCACCCATATGGACGGTACTCCTTCTCCCTCCACCTTCCTCGTCTCGCTTTCTTTACCAGTCACCTCTCCTCTTCTTTTCAAATGAAGGGGTAAACGGTCTCGGAGGTCCTTGTAGCCTTCAAGAAATGAGACCTGTCTACACGGGGTCTACACGGAATTTTCTTTAAGATTAAAGGTCCCAAAAAAGAGGGTTTCTAGTTAATATGTTTAGTGACGGTTAATGACCCCTCCTTCTGTTGTTTCATAAAGGGAAACTTGTTTCGTCTTGTAGGGGGAAATTTTTTTTATATATATATATATAGGTCTCAGTCACAACACAGTCGAAAAGAAACCCCGGGGTACCACTGTGGACAGGGGAATGTGGGGTCCGAGTCTCATCACCCTCGTCCGCCACCGTGATGTATAACTTGACTCGAGGTCTACAAGATTAATGTCGTTCACGACTACTGTTTTGGTTTGCAATTTAGGCGTGACCCTAGACCCCGCCTGTTCTAATATTTAGTCGTGTCGGGTAGTCGCTGAAGAAGGTGACCTGGACAGGTGGGGAGTAAGGGGGTGGAAGTGGGTGTCGACCGTCGAAGGGATGTCCCTGGAGTTGTGCCGTCTCCCCTCCCTCCCGACGGGAGCCCACGAATGTACGTCCCCACTACGGACCGACGCTCGCCCACGGGACGTGGAGAGACGGCAGGACCAGTTGTGTGGTCGTCTTCAGTGAGAACGGCACCGTGACGTCACCCCACTTCACCGGGTCCAGTAGCGTGACTCCGTGCATGACCAGCAGGGACCCCCACGGGGGTATCACGAGGTCGTCCGAAAGGGAGGTCGCGAGTGTCTGCCAGGCCCCGGAGACCCACCCGAGACTCGTCTACGCCTGTTTCTCGGAAAACTCACACTCGGTTCCTGTCTGACATCGCACACCAAGTTCTAGGGGTCCGGACCGGAGGAGTAGAAGAAGGAGGAGTACAGGTATTGTTCCGGAGTTGGTTCGGGAACTTATGACCGGGGCTCGTCGTTTCACGAGGTCCTCCAAGAGGACCCCTAGCCCTCTTCCCCAACAGGACTACGAGGACACTGGGAGTCCGGTCTTCCTCACAGTAGTTCCGGGTCGGTGTAGTCCTTTCTTGTTCTCCGTCATTGTAGACCCCACGTCCCGAACGAGTCGGACCCTTCCCCGGAGACGATTGTCGTGAAGACCCCTGAGAGGAACCCCTGAGTCACCGGATGTGCTACGAATTTCGGTTATAAATAAGGAAGAACAAAGTTTGAGACCCTGGACGTAGACTCTCCCGACAGAACTCTGACCGGTCACACAGAATCCTTCATAATGACTTGCGGGACGAATGCACACCGGGATGCATAGACAGGCGACCTTTTGATATAACTCATTTTGACTGATATTAATCATACACACTAGTATCTCAACCACCGTTTGTTGAACTATGTCTGACGCTGTGAGGTCGAGGAACTTCAGGAAACCGATGGGACGGGACCCAAATAGAGTTTCGACTCCGGGGTCGAAGGGTGGCACAACGAGCCAGGGAGGGAAAGAGGTCGTAGAAAGGGGTAGGAAGGAGGAAGGAAGGAGTGCTGACACGATTTTGAGAACAATCGAAGGTACCGTCTTCTCGAGGGGATGGTCGTCAAAAAAGGGGCTGACGAAGATGTCCCGACGGTTCCGAGACAGAGTCTATGTCGTCAGGAGACAGACACTTCTGAGACGAACTCCGTCAAATTGAACTGTCAGAGGATTCTATCCTACTGGATATCCTTAACTTCATGACTAACTTCCATAAACAGGAAGTAATTAAGGACGTTGAGTCTCGGACGTCTTAGTGTGTAGTCTGAATGAAGATAGTGGTGCACCTACACATTGTCTAGAGTCTCCTCTTGTTTTTGACTCGAAAGAGGGGAGTTTCGAAGAGAGGGGATTTGAAAAGGTATCGTAAGATGTCGTAGAGGTGGAAGGGTAACGAGTCTGAGTGATTTGGGACTGAGGGAAGAGGGTGAGATGTAGACTATATAGTTTTTGACAGTCGACTATAGAGGTGTAGAGTGGTGTAGATGGGGACAGTAGAGCACGGTCTTAATGACACATACAATCGGAAGAATGACCAAAGGGACGAAGGTAGTAGAAAGGACGAGGGGTGGGGGACGGGACGACATTTGAGTTGGTCGTCGGTCTTTCTCAGGGAATTTTTTTATTTCAGTAGAGTACAGTGAGGAAACCAATTTTGGAGGTTACTCAAGTTTCTTGTCGACCTTTGTGATGTAAACTCGTGGACCTTTCGGTCTTCTACCACTTGTTTTAGAGGTCTCGAGGTTGGTTTCCTCGTGTTGAGGTTCTGAGTGTTACAACCCCCGTTCGGCTACGGGAAGTCCAACGGCGACCTCGAGTATTGGGTGCCCTTCGTTTCGAGAAAAATTTTGTAGTACCTCTTTTTTCTGACTGAAGGAGTGGGTTTACACAGAGTCTCCTGGGTCTCTCCCTTTATGGTAAAGGTGTCTGTGAGCGGTAGTAGTTGCCCACCCTAAGGGTCGTAGTGTGGACCAGGTGTAAGGTTTGGGTCTCGTAGTCAAGAACCCCCTGGTGGGTTGTTCCGTGTGTGTCGTCAGTCGGAGACCCTTTCCTCATGGAGTGCAGTGAATGTGCACCCGTAGACAGTAACGAATGATAAAGTTCGACAAAGAGTTAGGTTAGTACCTAAATAAAGAGAAAGACCGACCGTCCCAAAATTTATGAAAACTTAAAACCCGTATCTCACAAGAGAGTGGGCACTTTCGCCTGGGATAATACGTCTACTCTGATCAGTCTTTACCGCTGGTTCCGGTTTGGTCGTGGTTCTCTCCGGACCAGTACCCTTTCTCAGACGTGCTTCCTTGCACGGGGAGAACGACATTAATTGCAGAGTAAGGGAACCGAGGGAAGACCTAGTGACAGGAATTATGTACTGATAGAATTATTTAAATTGTCCTAAGACTTGGTAAGACAATCCCGTGGAGGGTTGGTAGACTAAAGAAGTTTAGGGTCGACCTTAAATTAGTTCTGAAAAATTTCTGATCCGTACTCACTTTGTTAAAGAGACATACCCCGCCCCCCCCCCCCCCTGGACTTTTTACAAAGGGGTCTTTGCCCCCTTTGTTTTTCCTTACAATATCACCTTCGTTCCCATATATCTGTAGATCTCGTTTGTAATGGTTACAAATGAATATACTTAGAATCTTCGTGATTACAGGACCGGTATTGTTAAGTATAATACCTTTCCTAGTTTTGACCGTTAGTTTTAGTTTTGACATTAGTTTTAATGTTTTTACTTCATTAAGAGGTAAAGAATGAGAGTATGTAATTTTCGGTTCTTACCATGAATACCTTGGAAGGAGTTGCCATTTTTGACTAGAAACTTATCACTCGAGTACCTAGACATGTCCTTAATGAAACCAATTTTACTATTACGGCACAAAGTAATTATTTCAAGAAGACATAATTTTCTTCTTCAAGAAGGGTAGAAACTTGTTGAGTTGTTTCCTCGTCGTCAGACGGAACCGTCGGATGTCAACCGCACTTGAGAACTCACGAACCTTTGGTGTGTGGTGTGGGTACGTCTGTCCCTCACGAATCTGGTATCGTCTGTTCAAGTAGTCGTCGTAGAATCCAGAGATTCCACTTGTCTTGTCTAGGGACGTGGAGAAGCTATCCACCGTCCTCGTTCTCACTAAGGGGTAGCTGTACAACCCTTCTCCCGACCCCAACGATCGAATCTTATTTGGTCACCCTAGGTGGATGTTCCCAGTGTGAATAAAAGGGGTGACTATAATTTTGTCTGAAGTCTGATAAAGGACGTGAGGTGTTCAGTCTCTGTTCACTATGTTTCAGTGTACCCCTCCGGAGGGACTGGAATGGTCCACACGTGACTTTAGGTAGGGGCATTATAGGTCCAACCGTCGCCGTCCTCTTCCTCGGTCCCCATAATCTCGTCCACCGGTTCCCCACTGTAGACAAAAGGCTCGTAAGCAGCTGTAGACGTCGTCAGTCCCTGTCTCTCCCTCCCTTCCTTCCTCGTACTAAAGTGACTTGTACACGGAGTCACACGTACCTAGCTGTGGGTCCGTAGGTGAAGTCTTCTGGGAGTACATCCCCGTCTTTGTATGGCCGTGGAATTTCCCGTGTCTCCCATGTCTCACGTTCCCTGTGCCGGTCACATCTTCAGTTTGCACCGGAGAGTGTGTGTTTATGTAGGACCGCAGAAAGCAGACGTCAATTAAGGTCCTCCAATAATGGAAACTTGATTGGAATTCGGGTATTTATTAAAGGAAAGTCATTGTGATGTTATTTACATATATCAAATAAAAAAGGAAAGAAATAACCGTGATAGAGCTATAAGTCAAGTCAACGAGTCAACACAGACTGAGAAACGCTGGGGTACTTGGCGTGGTGAGGTCCGGAGGGACAGGTAGTGGTTGAAGTCTCAAATGGGTTTGAGTACAGGTAACTCAGCCACTACAGTAGGTCGGTAGAGTAGGAGACAACAGGGGAAGAGGACGGGGGTTAGGGAGGGTCGTAGTCTCAGAAAAGGTTACTCAGTTGAGAAGCATACTCCACCGGTTTCATGCCCTCAAAGTCGAAGTTGTAGTCAGGAAGGTTACTTGTGAGTCCTGACTAGAGGAAATCCTATCTGACCAACCTAGAGGAACGTCAGGTTCCCTGAGAGTTCTCAGAAGAGGTTGTGGTGTGAAGTTTTCGTAGTTAAGAAGCCGTGAGTCGAAAGAAGTGTCAGGTTGAGAGTTGTAGGTATGTACTGGTGACCTTTTTGGTGTCGGAACTGATCCGCCTGGAAACAACCGTTTTATTTCAGAAACGAAAACTTATACGATAGATCCAACCAGTATTGAAAGGAAGATCCTCATTCGCAGAAAATTAAAGTACCGACGTTAGTGGTAGACGTCACTAAAACCTCGGGGGGTTTTATTTCAGACTGTGACAAAGGGGTAGATAAAGGGTACTTCACTACCTTGACCTACGGTACTAGAATCAAAAGACTTACAACTCGAAATTCGGTTGAAAGAGTGAGAGAAGAAAGTGAAAGTAGTTCTCCGAAAATTAAGGAGAAGTGAAAGACGGTATTCCCACCACAGTAGACGATTGGGAGAAGGTTGTTGTGTTCTCCTGAGATGTGTACCTGTAGTGGTCTACCAGTTGTCGCTTTAGTCTGACTAATATAAGAAACGTCGGTTTCTACCTCTTCGAGATATGTAAGGCGTTTTTGTTGTGGCTCTCGACTGACACCGAGTCTAGTACTTGAGGCATAATGGTTTAAGTCAGACTTTAACTTCTTTCATCCCTTTTGGTGATCTGGTAAGTCCATACTGGATTTAGTTTAGGGAATACTAATATGTCATCTTCACTCCTTATCTAAATTCCCTGATCTAGACTATCTCACGGACTACTTGATACCTGTCTCCAAGTACTGTAACATGTCCTCTGTCCCTAGTTCTGGTAGGGGTACCTTTTCTTTACGTTTTTTCGTTTTACCGACGGACTCCTCCTGAATGTTTATCGATACTTCTCTTCTCTTCGATTTTCGTTTCCTCCTTTCCTTTCTATATTCGTAGACTTACGTCTCAAGGTTTCTTATCGTTCCTCTCTGTTCTTTCCGAAGGAGTAACTAGTTACGTTCCTTTATCACCTTTTGTTGTCTTACCCTTTCTGATCTCTAGAGAAGTTCTTTTAATCTCTATGGTTCCCTTGTAAAGTACGTTTCTACCCGTGTTATTTCCTGTATTTACCATGCCTGGATTGTCTTGGTCTTCTACAATTCTTCTCCACCGTTCTTATGTGTCTTCTTGACATGTTTTTTCTAGAAGTGCTGGGTCTATTAGTATTACCACACTAGTGAGTGGCTGTCGGTCTGTAGGACCTTACACTTCTGTTCACCCGGAAATCCTTCGTAGTGATGTTTGTTTTGATCACCTCCACTACCTTAAGGTCACCTCGACAAAGTTTAGGACTTTCTACTACGACACTTTCACGACGTGAGTTATACGGTCGTTTAAACGTTTTGAGTCGTCACCGGTGTCCTGACCTTTTCCAGTCAAAAGTAAGGTTAAGGTTTCTTTCCGTTACGGTTTTTTACGAGTTTGATGGCGTGTTAACGTAAGTAGAGTGTACGATCATTTCACTACGAGTTTTAAGAGGTTCGGTCCGAAGTCGTTATGCACTTGGCACTTGAAGGTCTACAAGTTCGACCAAAACCTCTTCGGTCTCCTTGGTCTCTAGTTTAACGGTTGTAGGCGACCTAGTAGCTTTTTCGTTCTCTCAAGGTCTTTTTGTAGATAAAGACGAAATAACTGATACGGTTTCGGAAACTGACACACCTAGTGTTATTTGGAACCTTTTAAGACTTTCTCTACCCTTATGGTCTGGTGGACTGGTCGGAGAACTCTTTGGAGATACGTCTAGTCCTTCGTTGGCAATCTTGACCTGTACCTTGTTGTCTGACCAAGGTTTATCCTTTTCCTCATGTAGTTCCGACATATAACAGTGGGACGAATAAATTGAATATACGTCTCATGTAGTACTCTTTGCGACCCGACCTTCTTCGTGTTCGACCCTAGTTCTAACGACGCTCTTTATAGTTATTGCGGTCTATTCTAACGGTCCTCTTTATAGAGGGATATCATGGTTAAATATCTACGTTTTCTTGGGTCACTTCGAGGTTGAATCAAAGAGTTGATTGTTTGTGTAAGTCAGAATGTATTAGTCTCTGAGGATGATGGATCTTACAGGTTTTTGAAAGTCTTTAATTTTTTTTTTTAAAAATTAGTCTTTAAATGAAAGGTGGAAATCTTCTTTATATCTTCATATTCTTTTTATAGTAGTCTCCTAAATTCTGTTGTGTATCTTTTCTTTTAAATTTAAACAGGTCCAAAAGTCATGTTTGTCAAGTCCAGGGTTGTAAGGATGTGTCATGGTACACCTAATTAGAAGTATAAAGAGTATCGACGTTGTAGGACTTTGAAGTTTCTTTCCGCCTAAATGTAAGGAAAATAAATGACTTTAGTCACGTCCGTCTGTTATCGTTGTGTGGCGGGGATGGGAGGTGGGACGACGGTCCTTTTTTTTCAGACTGTTAGATTGACGATTTTGGTTACCGGTCATCAACTCTATTCGGTAGAAGTCTCTGTCCTTCAGAAGGACTCGTTTCTCGCCTAGTTCCCCCACCTAGACTAGTTCCGAGTTACCTTTTATTTCGTCAGTGTGGGCTCGATTGTATGTTTTTTACAAAATTTTAACACACTTCTCCCTTTTTTGTACCCTGCCCTACTAGTTGTAATTTGGTTCTCTTGTCCTCAGTGTCCTACTTGAGACAGCTTAGACATGTCGAACACTGTCTCTGTGTACCGCGGGACCTTCGACCTCTGAATTCTCGGGGGTTACGTTGCAGTCAGTCGACCCCTGTTTGTACCGAGGAGCACGGGTCGGAGGGTCCAGGGTCTACTTAAGAGAGGACCCCACTAGTCACGGTGGGGACGACACTGGTGCAACGTGGCTCGGTGGAGAGGTAGTGATTCCCGAAAAGGGTAGATGGTCATTCATCTGCATGACCTGTGTCGTGTCTGCAAGAGAAGTCCCCTTTCCTTTTAGAGACTGTAACATTAATCGTTACATTAGTGAATGTGACGAATAGGAGGACTAGGTCGTAAAGTCAAGTCAAGTCAACGAGTCACCACAGGCTGAGACGCTGGGGACTTAACGTCGTACGGTCCGGAGGGACAGGTAGTGGTTGAGGGTCTCAAGTGAGTCTGAGTACAGGTAGCTCAGTCACTACGGTAGGTCGGTAGAGTAGGAGACAGTAGGGGAAGAGGAGGACGGAGGTTAGGGAGGGTCGTAGTCTCAGAAAAGGTTACTTAGTTGAGAAGTGTACTCCACCGGTTTCATGACCTCAAAGTCGAAATCGTAGTAAGGAAGGTTTCTTGTGGGCCCTGACTAGAGGAAATCCTTACTGACCAACCTAGAGGAACGTCAGGTTCCCTGAGAGTTCTTAGAAGAGGTTATGGTGTCAAGTTTTCGTAGTTAAGAAACCGTGAGTCGAAAGAAGTGTCAGGTTGAGAGTGTAGGTATGTACTGGTGACCTTTTTGGTACCGGAACTGATCTACCTGGAAACAACCGTTTCATTTCAGAGACGAAAACTTATACGATAGATCCAACCAGTATTGAAAAGAAGGTTCCTCATTCGCAGACAATTAAAGTACCGACGTCGGTGGTAGACGTCACTAAAACCTCGGGGGGTTTTTATTTCAGACTGTGACAAAGGGGTAGATAAAGGGTACTTCACTACCCTGGTCTACGGTACTAGAATCGAAAGACTTACAACTCGAAATTCGGTTGTAAAAGTGAGAGGAGAAAGTGAAAGTAGTTCTCCGAAAAATCAAGGAGAAGTGAAAGACGGTATTCCCACCATAGGTGGTAAATCGGGGGTATTTAATGAAGTGAAACTTCAGACTTTGTGGAACTTACGGACTGTACTGGTTTCAATTACGGTGGATCTCTCTGAGACGGATCTACTCGTAAACCGGACGGACCTACGGAAGGAAAGTGACTGTTTCCGTCCTTTTACCAATATTTAAATAGACGTTCCAATTTAACCAATCGAGGAGTTAATTGGTTTTGATTTGGTTTAATTAATGTTGCCCTTTGAATAGAGGTTAGACTAGTCAGTCCCAACATATAACAGTACAAAGTAATAGAAACTCCAACCGGGTCAAACAAGTCTTCCTGTTACGGTTCCAGGTCAACCGACTTCAACCACGGGTAAGTCAAGGAACACGGAAGATACTACGATATTTTGGTTTGACGTTTTTAATTGTAGGTTGGTTTACGTCCTTTAATTTCGATAAGTATTACGTATACGATTTTCATGAAGAGTACCATTGTCCTTGGGGTCCGTTACCGTCCTTCGTCCTTAAGGACTCTGTGTCCCGGATAAAGATCTTGGGTATCTAGTCAACGAACACTAATGAAAACAATTGTTTCTCTTTCTCCTAAGGGGTCTCCAAGACTCAATACAAGAATTTCGGATACCGGATCTTAAGGTTGGTCTGGACTTTCTCGTCGGTAGGAGGGTTTCCGTTTCAAACCCTTCTGTTATTGAATACTTACTTGTCCCTTTTTCAGAGACTTCTCTAACTCTCGTAGTGTCCACTTGTTGAGGACAGGGGATTTCGACCTCTTCGAATTCTAAGGGACTTCATTCGAGGGGTAGAGGAGGAACCTCCGAGAGCGTGGTACAGTCTCTTGACCTCGGGGTGGTCGGTGAGTTCCTGGACTCACGTCTCGTCCGATGGGTGGAAGGAGTCTCCCGGTTGGGACTCCTCATATCCCCCTTGGTCTCGAAAACACATTTACTCTTGAGAAGGATCGAAGTCCCCTAGTCCACAGTCGTCTTTCATATTTCTGTGAAACTTGAGGAATCGTTCCCTCCTCAAAGAAGAATGTGAGGACCCTGTCCCCAGACGAATTGGTAGTGACAGTCCCAGAAGTCCACGACCATCCAGTTCCATCGTTCCAAGTTCCGTGTCCTCTCAGAAACCCTTCAGTCTGTTACGGTCTACCGAATTAGAGTCGTGTTAAGAGGTAAGATAGACGAGGGTTCGTCGATTTTGTGGAGAAACCTTTTACACAAATTTTAAGAGATAAAACTCACGTCCGAAACCACGAAGTTGTAAGAAGAGGGACGGAATTAAGACTCAGGTGTGGGTTTTTGGGTCGACTTTAGGGAAGTTTTGTTCGGGTCGGGGACCTGAGATCGAAAGGGGAGGACGGAGGGGACCAAACGAAAGCTTTGTGGGTCACTTTAAGGGACCGCGGTTGAGAGGAACTAGGGCGAGGTCTGGGGTTGTTTCCGAACTTCCGGGTACTCAACAGTGAGGGGTGGATGAGCCAGTCCTGGACCTAAGACCGATACGGGTATCCCAGGACGTACCGTCCTGGACACTCATCTCCGTCGAAGAAGGGAAGTTCGGAACCAGAGGTATAGTGAACACCGGTGTGGTTGAAATGATATGGAATAGGTCTCAGACGTGAGGAGGGTGTTTTCGGTACACGCTCTTGTCACATTCTTGGGGATCAGTGTCGGGAAGACACCCATTACCCGGTAGACATTGGGTCAAGGAGTTGAGTGTGTACGAGGAGGGACTTTTTCAGAGCCGAGTGTTGTTAGTCGAAAAGGTAGGTCGTTTCAGTGATTTTCGACGTCCCTGTTTGCACGGACTCTTTATAGGTCGAGTGTGGTTACGTCCTAGCTTTAGTTAGGACTGACTCCCCTCGACCTTTTCTAAAGTAAGATGAACGTATTTTTATTATGGAGGAACACTGAGTCCGATCTAGCTCTTGGGTTTCGGTTCCCGTCGGAGGGGTCCCTTTGACCAAAAATTGTTTGACCGACCTCTGTCTTTTTGGGTGTGTGAGAAAGTTACGGTCAAACTGCCTGACTTTTGCTTACACGAGAGATTCACACGAGTGTTTTGTCTCGGAAGTAGCGCTAAAAGGAGGAAAGAAGAGATAGAGTCAACAGTGACCCTGTGTACGTGGGACACTGTACGGAAATTTTGACGCACGTGTGTGTGTGTGCAAATATGTGAATAGGACTTTCGGTGGAAGTACTGATCGGGTCGGACTAAATACGCGTCGTCTCCGGAAATCCTTTTACTAACAATAAGAGATGACGGGGCTTCGAACCTGCCGTTGGTGTCCCATTGACTAATACCGTCCGTCGGAGAGTATCTACCAGGGTTTCTAGGGAAGGAGGACCATAAGTCCCAGAAGATATTAGGGGAAGGAAACTCGTTGACCGAAGGTCGATTCTGTGATTTCGTTATGACTCCTCTGTAGTGAAAACACCAGTGACGGTTGGACGATCTCTCCGGAGGACGACGACCGAAACTATTTCCTTCAATGGAACACCCTCTCCAGACTCACCGTTCTTCGACTTTCAGTGGAGGTCCGTTATCGGTCGTCCCTGGACCTTTCAGGAACCCCTTGCCTTAGGACGGCTATTGGTGCACTCGGAGAAAGGACTGGACCTGGGGTCTACTCTGGGGTCCAGACCGTCTGGGGGACTGACGTCGGAACACTTCTAGGATTTCGTTTGCTTACTCGATCTGGTATGTCTATTATTATGTCACATGACAAAATTCGACAATGTACAGACCCCATTTACCAATACAACGTTGTCTGATGATTATGTGACCCCTTCGTTGTCTAACCGGACCGGATGCAAATTCAAACACCCAAGGTCTCTCTTAGGGTTTTCATCTCTTCGTCTCTACTTGCTCCCTGTTAACTTTTACAGGGAATTTAGTCTTTCTCCCGTCGGTATCGTTTCTTACTGTTAGGATCTTTTGAGGGTCGTACCTTTTCATCGATTAAAGTTCCAGGATGATGTTGGGGTCTTCCATTGGGTTCAGGAGGTCCTGTTCGTCTTCAATTTTCTTCCCTCTTACTAAGAGCTTCCCCAATCCTGTTCGTCGTCGAGTGGATGTAATCGTAAGACTAAAATTAGGAGTAGTGTAGATTCGCCGCTAATTAAAGTTGAAGAAACAAAATTTGGTTTCTGGATTCCTTACTTTCCGAAAACTTTGTGGTAGAGTCGACTGGACTCATCGGTCTACAAATTTATACCTTAAGATGACTGTTCTAAAAAAAGAGACCAAGAGTAAAGACTCTCGGTCATCACACAATCCAGTTTGACTTACTACTCAAAGGTGTTCCCTCCTTTTTCGTCATAAGGATGACACCCCGAGTTGTCTTTGCACTCTTCAAACACACGTAGTGGACTACGGAGGAGGGTGGGGGGGTGGGGGGGGTCTGGATCTCCCACGGAGGTAGACATATCTCATAGACAACGTCTACCTCGAGAGACCGGTCAGTTCACCCTGTTCGTAGACACTGAATGTGGAGATGAGGTAGGATTGAATGTGGAGATGAGGTAGGATTGAACTTTTCGTGAACTCGAGACGGATTTGGACCCCCACAAAAATCCCTCTTTCTTGGTGGAGTCTCGACTTGACTCAGTGTCAAAACCCAGTAAAGTTATATTTGACACGAAAGTTCTTTGGGTATGTCGATTCGAAGACATGTAGTCTTCACCTTTGCAAGTTCTCGGTCCAAGCTTTTCGGGGTGTAGACCTTTCCTCGTCTCCCGACACGACGGGACTGTATAGACAAGGCAGTTCTTGTACACCGAAATCCGACGATCAGGTAAGTCGGGTAGGTCTACTTTGGTTTCTCTTTCCCCTCCTCCTCTTCTTCGGTTGCCGACCACTCCTCCCTCCCCGGTCCGATACGCTAGACAAATTCTTCTAGACTAGATCAATTCTTGTCCGATAAACTAGACAAACTCTTCTTCCTCTTCCCCTTTTGTCTCCTGCTCTACCCATCTACCAGAGTGGTTGAGTTACCTGTACTCAAACTCGTTAGAGGTCTTCTATCACTTCCTGTCCCTTCGGACCGCAAGACGTCAGGTACCCTAGCGTTTCTCAGCCTGTGGTCTCCCTGACTTGTTGTTGTTTCGAGGATCTCCGACAAGAATCGTATGAACGAGTCACCCGGGTCCATAAGACCCAGGTCTACGTTTTTCGTTAAACTTTTCTTCCCTTTCGGACGTAAAAGTTAAAGACAAGGATTTTGACTGAGGAAAGGGTGGTAGGAGAGTAAAGGCTCATAGAGTAAATTGGTAATAAACACACATAATGACTGTCTACAAAACTTCTAGAAATCACTTAATAGATCCGAGTGACTTACTAGAGATATAATTCCATGATGATTAGGGTCAAAGTACTTGTATATATCTCACAATAAAGATCAAAAAGTCATTGTTGGAGTATGTAGAACTTCAATTTAAATTTATCAGGACGAAAGACCAAATCACTAAAGTGTTTTATACCATATTTCAGAATTTCTGTCAAGGTAAAGACCTTCCTTTCGAAACTCATGAATCCATACGTAATTATAGGAAAATATAGACACCTAAAAAGAAGAGAGAGAGGGAGAGGGGAAAGTCTCTCTCTCTCTGTTTCCTTATTTAATGTGTCTTTCTTGACATACATACAAATCTCTAACGAAGTTTATGGTGAAGTTCGTCCCCTTATCGTTGATTTTTAACCCGTTCTGACCTTCACGACTTAATTCGGTAATCGATCTCTCTGACTTCCTACCTCTGAAGGAGGGTCCCCTTATATGTTAAAGATGAGCGTAGGGAGACTCGATGTCATCGAGGTCCCTTGTCTTCTGACGTTCGACCGTCCTCGAGGGGTGACGAGGTCCGGGCAGAGGAGGTTCCTGTTGGTAGGAGCGAGTTGTTAGACCACGGTTCCGTTAGTGTAAACCGGAGACTGAGTTTCCTGTGGAGAAAAAAAAGAGAAGGTCGTCAAGGTCCTCCACACTCAGTTTCCTTTTCTCTCCAAAGACTCTCCGGCACCCCTATACCCCTACACGTAGGTTTCGTTGAAAGTCCCAGTGACTCAGCGGGTGTCCATGAGTGGCCACGTGGCCACGGGTAGAGGCCGTATTGGTCCGTCCGTCCGCGTCGACTTCCTCGGTAGAGGTACCACTTACGTGGCCCGGACCGACCGCCCTCGTGTCAATACTGCCGGTAAGAGTGTCCCCAACCCTCCACCCCACTAGCGACTTCTCTCTTCCGCCGTTTCTACAGGTTCTCGGGTCCGGACACTTGCCCATTCGGGACGAGAAACGTCGCACTAGACGTGTGGTTATCGTACCCCTGTGGAACCCCAAATATTCCTTACGTCAAGGGTCTGGGGTTGGGTCTCGGTCACTTGACCTTGTCCTTAAAATTGTTCTAGGGACCTACCAACATACGTTTAATGTTAGATTCTTCACGGCCAGAACCAAACACAGATATTATGATCTGTACTTTTATTCAGCAGTCGTTTACAGGAACTGATTTCGTCTTGTGACGATGAACCGTACGACACACATGTACGTGTGTGCGTGTGCGTGTGTGTGTGTGCAGAGATACTAACGACGATGGAAAAGTAGAGTGACCTAAGTTTTCACCCAAAAGAGATTTTAGTAGATCGAGATCGTTACCTCACTGAAGCCTTAAGATCAAGAAAACCTAGGTGACAATATAGTTCATAAATAGACCTTGAGATCTTTCCCATATAAATAATGGTTACCTCGAAAACCAGTCAGTTTATCCTGTTCGGAGAAATTTAATGTTTTAGATACAGTAAGACTAAACTCTTTGTGAACTGGAGATAGATCTCGACAACCATAATCTTTTCAAGTATCAGAATGATGTACTACCCCGGTTTGTGGTTCGATGTGTCGTCAGGACTGTCTGCACTTGTAGGAAGGTACTGAATGTGGTTTTTAAAGATAAATCCATCTATTTATCGTGTTATGTTGTTGTTGTTGTTTTTGGGTCTGTTTTTGTTTTGGGGTTGTGTGTCCTGACTTGACTCGGTATCGAGACCCAAGAAGGGTACACTCAACAGCCAGAGGATCTTTTGGTACGTTGTCCAGAAGACATCTCGGTGTCACGTTTGTCGGCACGTAGGACCCCGTGCCCACCCGTGAGTGTCTACGTCCACACGGCCAGCAGACGTTTGAGCATTGGTGAGGCCGTGAGTGTGGACATCGAGGGGTCGTTCAACTGTGTGTGTCTCAACCCCGGCGTCGCCACCTTCGGTCAACGTGTAAGCAACTGTAGATTCCTCCTCATTCTTGTCTTTCCCGACGAATTTGGTTTCCGGGGTGTCCACCTACCAGACGTCTGAACCATAAGAGAGTGGGGGCTCTCCAAAGCCACCCTGATCGCCAGCCATCTGATTTGTCCCCCGTTTCACGTCCGACGGAGTCGTGGTCCACGTCTACGGGTAACGTCTGGCAGTCCTTTTATTTGCAAATAAAGTTCAGTAAGGTCATACTTGGGGTCCGTCTACACAAGACTTGTCTATAAGACTCTTAAGAAATTTTGTAAATTCGTTAAGACTTGTAACTCTTCTTTTTGTGTGTCTCATTGGTACAAAGAAAATTTCACATTTCTTTAGAGGTACTGACGAAAACTCTATGTCATTGACTTTCTTTACCTACTTTACCTACAGACTTTAGACTTCCATTGGTCTTTTTATATGAGAAATTACTTACATTTTTTATGAACTAAGTCCGAGTTTTACTGTTATAAATTCTCATATTTTATAGGTGTTTAATGTTATCGGGATTTATGGGTGAGGTTTGATGAGACCATTTGGATTGGTCTTAATACGGACCAAAAATTTATCAACCATCAAAAGTTACTTATCGACGATTTGAGTAACTAGGTACCTCTACTGTTTCGTCTGTGAACAGAAGATACCTGTCCTACGACCTCCGGAAGTACCTCCTTGTGTCTCGGGGTCCCAGAATGGGTGCGTTGAGGCAGGTAGAGGGACCATGGGTCTACGTGTGAGCGTCCACATCAGGTGTGGCCAGCGGCCTACCGTGGCTCGACACCACCGTGTGCACACCGAGGGTAGTATCGTCCCTAAGTGACCCCACCCGAGCCTCAGAGGACCCACCCATCTCTCTTTTATGTTTTCTTTTCGTGTTAGACCGACAGTAGTTCTCTTGCCGGGTCTTCCTTCTTCTAGCCGTTCACCTTGACCGACGTCTGAACATTCGAACTCCGGACGGACCTTTGGACTGATTTAATAATTATAGATTTCACTCCCACCTAGTAGATGTAACGTCAAGAGTTAAGGTCTTACCGAAGGAGAGCGGATGAGACGTCTATTGATTGGAATAAATGTCGTCCAAACACAGGTCCCTTATTTTTATAGGTTATTTTTTATTTTCGTAGGAAAATAAATTTTCATGAAAGTAAAATAATAGAAGACACTAAGAGCCCTATTAAGACACTCCGTCCGACAGTAAGGAAAATAACCATTAAAAGTGGTTATTCCTTTTATTCGTTCTCTGTAATCTTTTTAACGGGTTCGAGTCTTTCGACCCTTTACCCTGTCGTTTTGAATATGGTTTTTAAAGACGGAGATTTAACCCGTCAGAGTGATTCACGTGATAAGATACAAAGTTTTAAGTTAATTACTCTTTTAGAACGGAAAAAAAAAAAAATTCTAAATATTCTGGTTTATTTACCCTTATTGAACACGGTATAAATGAGAAATCCTAATTGGAACGATACCGAGGTAGGCTGGTGATCCGTCACTACTGTCAATTGTAGACTTTAGAAGGGAATTAGATGATCTAACTCACATTGTCATTACGCAGAATTCGTGAATACACGGTCCGTAACAAGATTTGATAATGGATGAGATAAGATAATTAATGAGTACTGATATGACACTCCGTTACCGTGGGGTGAGGTCATGAGAACGACCGTTTAGGGTACCTGCCTCCTCGGACCATTTGACGACAGGTACCCCAACGTTTTCAGCCAGTGCTGACTCACTGAAGTGAAAGTGAAAAGTGAAAGGACGTAACCTCTTCCTTTACCGTTGGGTGAGGTCACAAGAACGGACTTCTTAGGGACCCTGCCCCCTCGGACCACCCGACGGCGGACACCCCAGCGTATCTCAGTCGGTGCTGACTTCGCTGAATTGTCGTCGTCGTCGTCGTAGGACACTCCTTACATAATGCAAGAAAAATGGCGTCGTGTCTCTCCAGTTCATTGGACTGGTTCCAGTGTGTCGGTCTTCTTTACCTACCCAGGTTTTCAGTCCGTCTCCGGTACGAGGGGTTTAGTATGTCCGTACGAACCTGCAGGGAGTCGGGAGGGGAGACTAAGAGAACGGTCCGCCAGACCTTCATATCGTAAGTCCAACACCACCGTCCCAATTGAACTAGAATGACTGGTTCCGGGCCTCAGTCAGGGGTCACGCACGACGTCAACTGTTGTCCCAGTCCAGAAGTGACTTCCGGGGTGTACTTTGTTTCTGGACTGACGGAGGGTAATAAGAGAGAGGTAAAATCCTCTTCCAAAACATGGTTTAAGGACTGGATGGGTCGGTTTCCTTCTTCACTCGAAACTCTATGAAATCAAATATTTATGACTACTGAATCGGAAGAACAAGTCACGAGAGGTCGTAGTTTTGACGTGGTACCGCGTAAGGTCGTCTCTAATCACCCATATGTAGTACAGTCCTCGAATGGTCGGACTCTCCGTAACTTTCCTCCTTTTTTTTTTACGTCGGGTCTTCAACTAACCGGTTGAACCTGTCCTATATGATCGGGAGGACTTTAACTCCTCTTTCACACTTATGGACGTAGTATGACTGAATTTTATCGGAAGTGACTGTCGTGCCGGTGTAGTAAACGACTCAGGTTACGTTTTGTTTTGACACCTTGAGAAACAGGTTTTTAATAATTCTCAAAGTTCTGTCACTGTCGTGTCGAAATTTGGTTCATAGTCGGTCAAAGACTCGGACTCCGGGATACGAGTCTTAAACCAAAGGTTTTTGTGATATAATTTTTAGGTGAAAAATTTGACATTCAGATAAGTAAGAGACACTGATCAATCGAAAAGAGGATAATATCATTCATTTCTTCTCGACATAGGAAAAATTCTGTAAAAGATAAAGAGGGAGAGGGAGAACTTGTCAAACTGAGAGACTGTCTCCTAGACCTTGATTAAATCAGTAAATTAGTTCTCCTCTTCTGACCAAAAGGAATTTCCTTGTCAGGCAAGTCGAAGTTACGTACCGGGAGACGGGTTTCCGAGGAGTTGACCTCTCGACTCGGGACTTGACCCTCGTTCCCGTCCTTCGTAGGGACCTAGGACAGGACGTTGTGGTCGGTTCGGTGTGCCCTTCGAGTTTGTGAACCCGTTCCGTCCCTCGACCGACCACTAATCCCTCTTCCCCGAGGGACCCTTCTGACGGAGGACTTGGGACCTGTGGGTTGACCCTCGAGGGTGCAGTCCACCCCGACGACAAAACAAAGTATGTGTAAGGTTGGTCTAGTGGCGAGGGAGACCTTTTTCCCTTTCCGAGAATTCTATGAACGTCCGTGACTCTCTCCTTTCTTTTCTCCGACACAAAAAGAAAAATTAAAGGAAGAAAGAAGGGGTAAAAAGAGGATAAACCTATCTTACTTGTCATAACGACAAAATGTATCCCCACCTACCTATTCGTCTCAACTTTGTGTTTCCCATTTGTAGGTGTAAGGAAGAAAATTTTAAACTAGATACAATGTTCCATCAGGACCTCAGACACCCCAGGTGCCCCTTGTCGGTGCTCACTCCCTACTCTCACCCGAGACCCCGACCGCAACCTAAACTCGGGGCCGAGTTGAGAAGGTCGACACTGGTCCGTTTAATGAAGTACAGATGTGGTGACAGAGACATTTTCCCTCATTGTCAGGGAACTGACCATCCCAACGACACCCCTAAACTACTCAATTTAAGTACTTTCCATGAATCTTGCCACGAACCGTAGTTCATTTTGACAGGAAATGATTGATGGTGATGATGGCGATGATTAATAATAATATTAATCTGGACCCATCTTTTCTTTTTTAGTACAGTAGGATTTTCGTTTAATCGTTGGACCATGGGTGGTCAAACACCCGAAAGACTGGAAAACGATGAGGGAATCCCACACAGAGCTCCTTTCTATGTGGGTCTCTAGACAGAAAACGTATTTACTAAGGTCTCAGACTTACCCTGAGACCGGATCCTTCAAGAGGGTGATTCAATGAAGAGAATGTCTAGTCTGAGGATATGGATCGCTTCCCGACTTGACCTGTAAGTTTCCACTGCCAGCAAAAGGGATCCACAAAGACAACTTTAGAGAGGAATTCTTTAGTCGTTTTTGACTAGAAAAGGAAGGAAGACTCCACGTACAAAGATATTTCAGTCGACTATAAAAGTACGATAATTAAGTGATGTAATATTAGGGAAGAGGCCTGTGAGTCGTCGACACGGGGGTTGGTTCAAAAGATTTTGACTTGGTTGGTTCGTGTGGTTGTTCGAGCCCTAAGGACAAAACACAGTGGAGATATAAGGTGTCCTCTTGGGTCAGGAGAAATAGAGGACAATAGTGTGACGACTTCACTGTGGACGGGTCTCTCGGATTCCTCCACCATTTCCTCCGGAGTCGAGGTCACCATTTTGTGTCTTAACGACCAATACTCGGGTGGACAGACTCCATGTCTAAGACCTGAGTCGTCATAGTCATGACGATTCATAGTCATCTTGACTTCCCTTTGTAAGTAAGAGTAGTACACGGAGATTAGAAGTTCTTGTTTTGACGGATGACCGAAAGTCTTAATTATAAGGGGAACTAGACTGTTTCAGTAAAGGGTAGTCATCCCAAGGGACTGCAGGTCCGAGTAGGAGACCGAACGGATCTTGAAAAAATTTTCAAATTTGTGTGAAATAACAAATTTTGTCAAAATCCAATAGTTTTTTAACTCGTCTTTCATATCTCAGAGGTATCGGTGGGGGATTGGTTGAATGTCAAAGGAGATAATAATGGTAATACATAATCATCTATGTAAACAATATTGACTATTTAGTTATAACTGTGTAATAATAATTGATTTTAGGCATCAAATGGAACCCCATCTGAGAGACACGACATGTCAAGATGTCCAAAACTGTTTACATATTACTGCGCATAGGAGGTAATTTCACAGTGTCAAAGGGGACTGGAGGTGGATAAGTACACGGATTTTAGTTTGTAATACGGTCGGTCTCCTTGACTCTCCCGCGTGACCCTGAGTCCCTTTCCTCGTCACTGGGGGTGTTCTCTGACTCGGTCTCGACGGGCATTTACAGACTCCCAGAGGACTCCTTCGTACCCAGTCGCCACCGGGTGACACCCCTCTCCCCGAGACCGTCGTCGTCAGGACCTTCCGTGTCGTACACCGTAATCAGGAGGACCTCCTCCAGCGGTAATCGGTATGATATCTCGACGCCCCACCCGCTAGGTGTTTGACCTCTTGTTACTATGGTTTCTTCAAGAACGTGACAACACTTTTAAGATCCGGGGTGTTGTCTGAAGGGTTGGACCCCTAGGGTGTTTCCCTGACTCTTAGGGGTCCCTTACACTGAGACTTCCAGTCGTCCTAAACTAATAACTTAAAGGTGTCCTGACCCCTTTGTCTCTGTGAACCTCCCGGGTTGTTTTTGAACACGCGTGGTCCTGGGTCCTCTTTCCTTGTCACTGAGGTGTTCTCTGACTCAGTCTGAGCGGATACTCACAAACCCTCAACGACCACCTCCGCACCCAGTTGTCACGGGTGTCCCGGTCGTCGTCAGGACTCTCCGTACCGTACGACCACATTCAGGAAAACCTCCTCCGACGGTAATGGGAAAGGTATCTGACCGGAGTCCGGTTTGATGTCACTCTCTTGTGTCAGGGTGGGTAGTCGTCTTTTAACCTAATTTCTAAATGACTCGTACCGGAACGGTTTCGTTCTGGGTCAAAAGAGGGGTCGGTCAGGGAAGGTAGTCCTTCGAAGGTATTCGAAGAATAGGAGTAGGTAGTCTCCCGTCTGTCTTACTTTTCGTGTTAGTGTCTTTTGATTGGTTATACTAGTACACCTAGTGTCGAAACACTCGGTACGGCACATCCCGGTGGATTCTGTCTGCCCAGTACCACCTCTCAAAACTGTTTTGTCCCAGGTGACCTCTTCCCTTACCGTTTAGTGAAGTCGTAAGAACGGAGCTCTTAGGGTACTTACCATGTTTTTCCGTTTCTCTATGCTGTGACTTTCTACTTGAGGGATCCAACCATTCACAGGTTATACGATGACCTCTTCTCGTCTCTTTACCGAGGTTTTTCTTACTTCTCTACCTCGGTTTCGTCTTTTCTACGGGTCAACACCCACACGTACCACCACTTTCATATCAGACTACGATATTTCTTGTTATACCGTATCCTTGAACCTTACAATCGAGTACTTAGTTCCATTTAACCTTCAACAGTTTGTCCTCTAACGTTCACACTTGTAGCTGTAAGATCGTTAGTCACTTGATTTTACCTACCCTTACCCACTTAAATTAAGTCTACTGGTAATATAGATGAAGACACCCGTTCTTAGGGAATCTTCTTTACCTCATCAGGAGTATCAGTTGTTTTCTCAGGTTTTAAGTCATGAACCCACGTTAGAGTTTTTGCTGTCTTACTTGAGGCAAACAAAAGTTCCGTTTAGTGAGTTGTAGTGTCATTAGGTTCAGACACATGGTTAGTGATTACGACTTCTTCGACTTCAACTTGCCCAGAGACTTCTGGATGTTCTGGAAGATCTTAAATGTAGTTTTTTTTTTTTTTCTGTGGGAAAAGTAGTATCCCTTGACCTTATGTTTCATCCTTCAGTTCTCTATGGACCTCATTGTCCGTTTAAACCGGAACCTCATGTTTTACTTGTCCCGTTTCCGATTATCACAAAACGGTTCTCTTTCATGACTAGTATCGTTTGGGGGAGGAGAAGGTTGTTGTGTTCTCTATTGAGATGTATACCTGTAGTGATCTACCAGTTATGGTTTTAGTCTAATAATATAAGAAACGTCAGTTTCAACCTTTTCCAGATATGATGAGGTAAAGAAGATTCCCTAAGAACGGGTGTCTTCATCTATATTACCAGTAGACTTAATTTAAGTGGGTAAGGGTAGGTAAAATCAAGTGACTAACGGTCTCACAGCTACAAGTGTGAACACTAGAGGACAAACTGTTGAAGGTTAAATGGAACTAAGTACTCGGATTGTAAGGTTCAAGGATACGTCATAACAAGAAATATCGTAGTCTGATATGAAAGTGGTGGTACGTGTGGGTGTTTTCAGTCGTTTTTATTCTGGTCCTCGAGTGACACCGAGTCTAGTACTTGAGAAATAACGTTTTAAGTCTGAATTTAACTTCTTTCTTCCCCTTTGGTGATCTGGTGAGTCCATACAGGATTTAGTTTAGGGAATTATTAATATGTCACCTTCACTGTTTATCTAAGTTCCCTAATCTAGACTATCTGACGGACTTCTTGATACCTGTCTCGAAATATTGTGACATGTCCTCCGTCACTAGTTTTGGTAGGGGTTCTTTTTCTTTACATTTTTCCGTTTTACAAACAGACCCCTCCGGAATTTTTTTCAATTTTCTCTTTTCTATATGAGTAGACTTACGTCTCAAGGTTTCTTATCGTTCCTCTTTATTCTTTCGGAAGAATTCACTTGTTACGTTTTTTTATCTCCTTTTGTTATCCAACCCTTCCTGATCTCTAGAGAAGGTCTTTTAATCTCTATGGTATTGTAAGTCACGTTTCTGTCCCTGTTATTTCCTGTCTTTGTCATACCTGTATTGTCTTCGTCTTCTATAAGTCTTTTCCACCGTTCTTTTGTGTCTTTTTGACATGTTTTTTCCTGAATTACTGGACCTAGTTGGTGCTGTCACACCAGTGAGTGGATCTCGGTGTATAGGATCTCGCACTTCAGTTCACCCGGAATCCTTCGTAACGTTCTTCACTTCTCTTTCACTTTCAGTGAGTCAGTATAGGTTGAGAAACGTTGGGGTACCCGATGTGTCAGGTACCTTAAGAGATCCAGTCTTATGACTTTACCCATCGGAAAGGGAAAAGGTCTCCTAGAAGGGTTGGGTCCCTAGCTTGGGTCCAGAGGACGGAAAGTCCGTCTAAGAAATGGTCGACTCGGTGTTCCCTTCGGGTTCTTATGACCTCATCCATTGGATAGGGAAGAGGTCGTCTAGAAGGACTGGGTCCTAAGCTGGGACTGGGTCCCCAGAGGACGTAACGTACACCTAAGAAATGGTTGATTCGATAGTCCCTTCGGGATCCTTCGTAACGATACTTGTTTCGATCACCTCCACTACCCTAATGTCGACTCGATAAAGTTTAGGGTTTTCTACTACGACACTTGCACGACGTGAGTTATTCGGGGGTTTAAACCTTTTGAGTCGTCACCGGTGTCCTGACCTTTTCCAGTCAAAAGTAAGGTTTCTTCACGTTTCGGTTTCTTACAAGTTTGATGGTGTGTTAACGTAAGTAAAGTGTGCGATCGTTCTATTACGAGTTTTAGGAAGTTCGATCCGAAGTTATCATACGTTCGGCTCTTAAAGGTCTAAATGTTTGACATAAATCTTTCCCGTTTCCTTGGTCTCTAGTTTTACGGTTGTAGACAACCTAGTGTCTTTTTCGTTCCCTTAAGGTCTTTTTTAGATGGAGACGAAGTAACTGATACGATTTCGGAAACTGACACACCTAATGTTGTTTGGTACCTTTTAAGGAGTTCTCTACCTTATGGTCTGGTGGAATGGACGGAGGATTCTTTAGATACACGTCCAGTTCTTCGTTCTCAATCTTGGTCGGTACCTTGTTGTTTGACCAAGTTTTGACCCTTTCCTCATGTAGTTCCGATATATAACAGTTGGATGAATAAATTGGAGATACGTATCATGTAGTACGTGTTATGGTCCGACCTACTTCGAGTTCAACCTTAGTTCTAACGACCCTCTTTATGGTTATTGGAGTCTATACGTTTACTATGGTGGGAACACCGTCTTTCACTTCTTCTTGATTTTTCGAAGAACTACTTCCCCTTTCTTCTTTTACTTTTTCGACCGAATTTTGAGTTGTAAATTTTTGGCTTCTAGTACCATAGGCCAGGGTAGTGAAGTACTGTTTATCTACCCCTTTATTACCTTTATCATTGTCTGAAAGAAAAGAACTAGGGAAAAGAACGTGAGTAGAAGAGGACGGTCTCGTGGTTTTAACGTTGATCGAAAACTTGTTAGTAACTGTCCTACTGTGACCTTGGGTGGTTTTTTCTATGGGGTGTAGGTCCCTATTTCCTTTTCGGTGTTGTTTTACCGTCTTCCCCTTGTTAATGTTATTGTAGTTTAGGATACGGACGGTCCACCACTGAGTGATTGACCTCTTATTATTATGGTTTCTTCAAGAATGTGACAACATTTCCAAGATCCGGGGTGCAGTCCGAAGGGTCACACCCCTAAACCGGTTCCCTGACCCTTAGGGGTCCCTTAGACTGAAACTTCCAGTCACCCTAAACCAATGTCTCGAAGGTATCCTGACCCCCTTTGTCTCTGAGAACCTCCCGTGTTTGTTTTAGAACACACGTATCCTGGGTCCCCTTTCCTCGTCACTGGGGTGTCCTCTGACTCGGTCTGGATGGACACTCACAGACTCCCAGAGGACGTCTCCACACACAACCGTCCTCGGACGACTCCCCTACCCCCGTGACTGTCGTTGTCAGGGTCCTCGACGCAGTACTGTATTCGGGAGAACCTCCAGTGGTTATCGGGATGATGTCTTCGGATATCTGAGGTCCTGACCCAGTAGAGTCCGGTTTGTTAATTATCCCTTTCTCTTGTCGAGGTGGGTGGTCGTCTGTTGACCTAATTTCAAAATGACTCATACCAGGACGGGTGGTCTCGTTCTTGGGCAAAGGGGTCGTTCAGGGAGGGTAGTCCTTCGGACGTGTTCGGAGAATAGAAGTCTTCCGACTGTCTTCTTTATTCTTGATGTTAGAGTAGTCGGAGGTCTTGATTATGGTGTTAGTTTCTTTCGATGGGTTTTACTTTTCTTTATCCTAATACAGGGTCTACTTCCTTGTCTATTTAAGGGTCTTTTTATTGATTTAATTCACCTCTATCCGTTGGAAGGTCCTTTTCTTAAGTCTTATTACTATCACTTATACTAGAACCTTTTCTTACCTCCCGTTTCTAACTCTTCTACGTTCTTTACAAATGGTTCCTGGATCTTCTTGATTCTTTGTCTCCACTTGTTATGTGATCTTCCTTAGTTATCGTCCCATTGCCTCCGTCTTCTTACATATTCACTGGACCTTCTGTCTTCCACCTTTAGTTACGACATTTTGTCTTATATCTTTTTTCTTACTTTTCTTTACTTCCGTCGGATTGTTTGGAGACCCTGTTGTAATTTACGTAGTTGTAAGTGTAATATCCCCAGGGTCCTCTTCTTTCTCTCTTTCCTGGGATCTTTTATGAACTTCTCTATTGTCGACTTTCGAAGGGGTTGTACCCTTTCCTTATCAGTTAGTACAGGACCTTCGTCTCTCAGTGGTCCTATTTAGGTTACTCCTTATGTAGTTTTGTATACCGTTAGTTTGACTGTTTTTAATTTCTGTTTCAATTTAATAATTTCGTTTTTCCCTTTTTTCTCTTTATTGTATGTTCCTTTTTGTGTATTCCGATAGTCGGCTAAAGAGTTGTCTTTGAGATGTTCGGTCTTCTCTTACCGTCTTATATAAGGTTCACTACTTTCCCTTCTTGGATGTTGGTTCTTACGAGATGGGTCGTTCTGAGAGTAAGTCTAAAATTTCTCTTTAGTTTTCGAAAGGTATGTTCGTTTTCAACTCTCATAAGTTGGGGAGATTTGGACAAAATGTTGTTTACGATTTCCTTGAAGAGCTCCGTCCTTTGTGTTCTCTTCCTTTTGATGTTTTTTAATTTGGGTTTTGTTAAATGTTTTACCATTATCCTAGTATGTATAACTGTTAATGAAATTTACATTTACCTAATTTACGTGGTTGGTTTTCTGTACGTGGTTGGTGTCGGACTGACTCCCCTATGTTTTTGTTCTGGGTATACATACAACAGATGTTTTCCGGACGAAGTATGGATCCCTGTGAATGTCTGACTTTCATTCCCCTACCCTCTTCCATAAAGTGTGTTTACCTTTAGTATTCTTTCGACCTCATCGTTATGAGTATAGTCTGTTTTAGCTGAAATTTTGTTTCTGACAATATTCTCTGTTTCTTTCTGTGATGTATTACCAGTTCCCAAGTTAGGTTCTTCTTCTATGTTGTTAATATTTATATATACGTGGGTTGTATCCTCGTGGAGTTATACAATCCGTTTATGATTGTTTGTCTTTCCCTCTTTAGTTGTCATTGTGTTATTGTAACCCGCCGAAATTATTGGATGAAAGTAGTTATCTAGTCTGTCTTTTAGTCATTCCTTTGTGTCCGGAATTTACTGTAAAATCTACTTGACCTGTATTAACTGTAAATATCTCGTAAGGTAGGTTTTCTCGTTTGATGTGTAAAAAGACTTCACGTGTGTCAGTACACATCGGGTGTGTACTGGTGTACGACCCGATGTTCTACTCGGAACCATTTAAATTCTTTTAACTTTATTATAGTTCGTAGAAAAGATTAGTGTTACGATACTCTAATCTTTATTTGATGTTCCTTTTTTTGAGATTCTTTGTGTTTGTACATCACCGATTTATTGTACACTGATTTGTTGGTAATCTATTGACTTCTTTAGTTTCTTATTTAATTTTTTATGGATGTCTGTTTACTTTTCCTTTCGCGTTTCCATTTTTGGAATGCCCTACGTCGTTTTCGTCAGGACACTCCCTTAAAATATCGTTATGTCAGAATGGAGTTCTTTGTTCTTTTTAGAGTTTATTTGTTGGATTGGAATGTGGATTATGTTAATCTCTTTCTTCTTGTTTGATTTGGATTTCAATCAACTTTCTTTCTTTAGTATTTCTAGTCTCGCCTTTATTTACTTTATCTCTGTTTCTTGTGTCGACGTTTCTAGTTACTTTGATTTTCGACCAAGAAACTCTTCTAT
Organism: Capra ibex; assembly: GCA_006410555.1. Classification (NCBI taxonomy): domain Eukaryota; kingdom Metazoa; phylum Chordata; class Mammalia; order Artiodactyla; family Bovidae; genus Capra; species Capra ibex. The sequence continues at coordinate 47,156,564 of SJYO01034137.1, read as the reverse complement.
TTGTTCTGATTATTTGGTAATCGGTCTGAGTAGTTCCATTTTTTCCCTTTCCTGAGTTTAGTCATTTTAATCTTTATCTTTTCTACAATGTTTACTGAGGTGTCTTTATGTTTCTTAGTATTCTGATGATACTTGAATATGGTTATTTTACCATAAAAATAACCTTAATGACCTTCTTTACGTGTTAAAGAATCTTTCCATGTTAGAGGTATTTACTTGGTCCCTCTTTGTCTTTTATACTTGTTTGGTTAGTGTTCGTGATTTTAACTGTGACACTAATTTTTGGAGGGTTCTTTGTTTTCAGGTCCTGACTACCGAAGTGTCCGCTTAAAATAGTTTGTAAATCTCTTCTCAATTGTGGAGAGGAAGACTTTGATAAGGTTTTTCAACGTCTCCTTCCTTGTGAATGGTTAAGTAAAGTACTCCGGTGGTAGACTATGGTTTTGGTCTGTTTCTATGGTGTGTGTGTTTTTTTCTTTCTTTTAATGTCCGGTTATAGTGATTACTTGTATCTACGTTTTTAGGAGCTGTTTTATGATCGTTAGGTATAGGTTGTTATGTAATTTTTCTAGTATGTGGTACTAGTTCATCCTAAGTAGGGTCCCAACGTTCCTAAAAAAGTTGTAGGTGTTTAGTTAGTTACACTATGTGGTATGAGGTGTTTAACTTCTTATTTTTGGTATACTAGTAGAGTTATCTACGTCCTTTCCGAAAACTGTTTTAAGTCGTGGTTAAATGCTTTTTATGAGAGGTGTTTCACCCGTATCTCCCATGTATGGAGTTGTATTATTTCCGGTATATACTGTTTGGGTACTGATCGTGGTATAAGTTAGCACTTTTCGATTTTCGTAAGGGAGATTTTAGTCCTTGTTCTGTTCCTACAGGTGCGAGTGGTAAAAATAAGTTGTATCAAAACCTTCAGGATCGATGTCGTCTCTTCTTCATTTCCCTTAGGTTTAACATTTTCTACAATTTAACAGTGACAAACGTCTACTGTACTATGATATGTATCTTCTAGGATTTCTGTAATGGTATTTTAATGATCTCAAGTAGTTGTTTAAACCATTTCAACGTCCAGTGTTTTAATTATGTGTCTTTAGACAACGTAAAGAGATGTGATTGTTACTTTCTAATCTTTCTCTTTAAGTTCTTCGTTAAGATAAATAGTAAGGTAGTTTTGTTTATTTTATAGATCCTTATTTGGATGAATTCCTCGATTTTCTGGACATGAGGTTTTTCATATTCTACGACTACTTTCTTTAGTTTCTTTTGTATTTGTCTACCTTTCTATGTGGTATAAGTACCTAACCTTCTTAGTTATAAGGGTTTTACTGATATCATAGGTTCCGTTAGATGTCTACGTTGTGTTAGTTTAATGGTTACCGTAAAAAGTGTCTTGATCTAGTTTTTTTTTTTAGAGTTTTAGACATACCTCTGTGTTTTCTGGGGTTTCTTGGGTTCGTAGAACTTTTTCTTTTTACCTTGACCTCCTTAGTCCGAGAACCTGAAGTCTGATATGATGTTTCGATGTCAGTAGTTTTGTCATACCATGACCGTGTTTTTATCTTTATATCTAGTTACCTTGTCCTATATTTTGGGTCTTTATTCAGGTACGTGGATGTCAGTCAATTAGATACTGTTTCATCCGTTCCGATGTATTACAACCTTTCTGTCAGAGAAGTTATTCACCACGACCCTTTTGATCTGTCGGTGTACATTTTGTTACTTTAATCTAGTAAGGAATTGACGTACGTGTTTTTATTCGAGTTTTACCTAATTTCTGGATTTACAATCTGGTCTGTTATTTTGAGAGTCTCCTTTTGTGTCCGTCTTGTGATAGACTGTATTCAGTGTCGTTTTAGAAAAAATTAGGTGGAGGGTCTTATTACATTTATTTTCGTTTTTATTTGTTTACCCTGGATGAATTTGAGTGTTCGAAAACGTGTCGTTTCCTTTGTTATTTGTTTTTGTTTTGGGTGTCTATCCCTCTTTTATAAATGTTTACTACACTGACTATTCCCTAATCAGAGGTTTTAAATGTTTGTCGAATACGGTGCATTATCGTAGTTTTGTTTGTTAGGTAAGTTTTTTACCCGTCTTCTGGACTTATCTATAAAGAGATTTCTCTTGTATGTCTACCGGTTATCCGTGTACGTTTCTACAAGTTTTAGTGATCAATAATCTCTTTGCGTTCAGTTTTGATGTTACTCTAATAGTGGAGTGTGGCCAGTCTTACCGATAGTAGTTTTTTAGGTGTTTGTTATTTACGACCTCTCCCACACCGCTCTTTCCTTGGGAGGACGTGACAACCACTCTTACATTTAACCATGTCGGTGCTACTTCTTGTCATTCATACGTCCAAGGAATTTTTTGAATTTTATCTCGATGGTGCTACTCTCTTAACTGTCTTGAAACACCAAATTACAACCTCTGTGTAAATTTTCTCTATGTATGTGGGGTCACAAGTGACGTCGTGACAAGTGTTACCAGTTTTGTACCTTTGTTGAATTTACAGGTAACTGTTTCCTTTCCTATTTCTTCTACACCACATATAGTATATGTTACCTTATAAAGAGTCTGTAATATTTCTTACTTTATTCCGGCAGACGTTGTTGCACCTACCTGGACCTCTCACAGTGTGACTCACTTCATTCAGTCTGTCTCTTCCTCTTTACAGTGTACTGTAGGGAATATACACCTTAGATTTTTCTTTACTATGTTTGCTTGAATGTTTTGTCTTTCTCTGAGTCTGAATCTTTTGGTTGAGTACCCACGACCCCCCTTCCCTGTCAATTCCTGAAACCCTTTCAATACATGTGTGACGATATAAATTTTACCTATTGATTGTTTGTAGATAACATGTCGTGTACCTTGAGACGAGTTACAATACACCGTCGGACCTACCCCCACCCAAACTTCCTCTTACATATGTACATATACATATCGATTCAGGGAAGTGACAAGTAGACTTTGCTAGTGTCGCAGTAATTAACCGATATGGGGTTATGTTTTACAAAAACCACAATTTTTTATTTTCATTTTTCATTTTTTTTTTTTCACTGTTTGTGATTTGTTTTTTAATAAGGATGTTAATATGATTATGGTGTTTGTACTGACAGTTTCTTGTATTAGAGTTAATTATAGTGTCAGGTATCGAATAATTAATCAGATATTCGAAAAACAGAATTAAATTACTGTCATCGGAATTGAAGAGTGAAAAAGAGATTGAGGAATTAGTCGTAGTAATAATTAAAAATTGTTATACTGAGTACTAATTGTAATTATCGATTGGTCAAAGTGGATGACTTTCTTAGTAATCGAACTTTGTTATAAATGGTATGATTAATATAATCTTTACAAGGATTAAGATTTTAAGTGTCGGTTTCTTAATTAGAGTAAAATAAACTTCGTTGTCATTAAAGTCGTGAATAATAGTAATGGGTTACCCCATTAGTTCGTCTTGTAGAACTTCGTCTTGGAAGAGTAAAATATGGGATCGTCCTCAAGAAGAGAATCGTCGTGATCATATATGAGTCTAGCAGAGTCCAAACCCTGGAGGACCTTCAGGTCCCCAATTCGGAGGTTCGAAGATGACGTTCCCCGCATTCCCTTGACTTCTAGGACGGATCCTAAGACGTACGACGTGGCGTACCGGTTTTGTTTGTTTTTGACAGTGTCCGAGTGATTTAAAAGATTATGAAGTTATGACTTGTGATCGTCGTGGGTTGAGGACTAAGTTGTAAAAGTGTACTGATCGTACATACAATCGGAAATGTCATTTTTATGAGGAGAGGTCGGAGTGGAAACTAATGGATCTCGTGTCCGTCTTCGGGGGCAACTTCCTAGGTATCAGGATCGTCGACTTGGTCATTCTAAGACTCCGACACCATATAACACTTAGTGTTGTTAAGATTTGTGTGATCGTCCAAAATATTGTATGGGGAAAAAGTATGAGAGGAATCCTCCTTATTGGTATTGATCCAAGTTAAACAAATGTGGTTTGTCTGGACTTCCGTGACTAACACATAAGAACAGTCAGTGTGTCGTGAACAATAACGAGTCAAGTCACCGAGTCAGTACAGGCTGAGAAACAGTAGGCTACCTGACGTCGTGTGGTCCGAAGGGACAGGTAGTGGTTGAGGGTCTCGAATGAGTTTGAGCACAGTACAGTCACTACGGTAGGTTGGTAGAGTAGGAGACAGTAGAGGAAGAGGACGGAAGTTAGAAAGGGTCGTAATCGTCAAAAAGGTCATTCACTCAAGAAGGGTAATCCACCGGTTTCATAACCTCAAAGTCGAAGTCGTAGTAGGAAGGTTACTTATAAGTCCTGACTAAAAGAAATCATAACTGACCAACCTAGAGGAACGTCCGGTTCCCTGAGAGTTTTCAGAAGAGGTTGTGGTGTCAAGTTTTCGTAGTTAAGAAACCACGAGTCCAAAGAAATATCAGGTTGAGAGTGTAGGTATGTACTGATAATCTTTTAGGTATCGAAACTGATCTACCTGGAAACAACCGTTTCATTATAGAGACGAAAAATTATACGACAGGTCCCAGTATCGAAAAGAAGGTTCCTCGTTCGCAGAAAATTAAAGTACCGACGTCAGTGGTAGACGTCACTAAAACCTCCGGGGGTTTTATCGGAAAGTGACAAAGGGGTAGATAAACGGTACTTCACACCCTAGCCTACGGTACTAGAAGTAAAAAACTTACAACTCAAAATTCGGTCGAAAAAGTGAGAGGAGAAAGTGAATTGTGGAATTTCCAATATATCCTCGGTGCTTAGATTATTGACCGGTGTTGGAGTGTAGTAGGTGTAATAAGACGGATCTGTTAATTTTAATACTTTCTTAAGTGTCGGTTTGTTATTAAGATCGTACTCCAGAAGTTTGTAAGGAGGGTAATTATGTACTACTGATGATCGTTCACACTGTTTGGTTCGAGATTGGTGGTTGATAGTAAGATTGACCTCTTGATGAACACCATCATAGTAGGAAGAGTACTAGTTTATAGTACTAATAGAATTATCCTTAATGGTGTCATGTTATTAATGACGGAATAGAAGGATGTGTATAATTAACATTGTGTCTCCGTTTATTTGTATTGTATAGCCATTATAATTTGGTAGTAAACGTGTTCTTTTACGGAGTATTGGAGAGTGTAAAATGGAAAGAATGAGGATAGTAATTTGGGAACTTAGTAAAATCCCAAGAATGTGATATTTATGTCAAAAAAAATTTTTTTTGTAATCTAATACTTAGATCATTGTCCTCTGATTTGGAAGAATAAATGGTTTTCTCATACGTTCTTGACGATTAAGTACGATGGGGTATATTATCGTACCGAAAAAGTTTGACCTATCATCAATAGGGTAACCAGAATCCTTGGTTTTTTAACCACGTTGATGTTATTTTGATTTGAATAAATGAAGAAAGTGTGATGTATAAATATGATTGACATAGTTAATATTATTGTTTACGGTTGTAGATGTTTTCATTATATATAGGTAGGATGCATTTTTGTTGATACGAAGATAGTGGTCGAATTAAGGTTGTTATAAATAAGCATATACAGTTCTCTATTAATAGAGTTAGACTTGGGAATTTAGTAGTGAATCGAAGTTTAATCTGATAAAGAGTTATTATAAACAAGGTCATCTTAATAAAGAGTGTACTAGTCAATTCCTTAAAAGTTATACTATAAATTTATGATGAAAAAGAATAGTGTTATGATTAAGAACAGTGACTTTTGTTAGAAAGTGTTGAAAAGTAACCCACTTTTCTTCAGTCTTAATATAGAAAGGATGAACAGTCCACTACTATGCCTATTCGTCTGTGTTTATATCGACGAGAAGTTTGTTAAAATATATTAGTGTGACCTCTGTAACCTAATATAGTCATCATATTAAAGATAAATTGAATTTAGGTACTCTGTATGTTGTTCAGAACTACGAATTGGATTTAGTGAATGAGTTTGGATGGAGATTATCCTGAACGCAACCGACGTTGATCTTTTAGACGGGATAAACCGGAGGCAAGCACTGAGGGGAGTCGTTGTCTTCAGGGATGAGGGTAAAATCGGGATGAGGTGAGTTCGTGTCATCAACATCGTCCCTAAAAAGATGAGTAGGTGAAAATGGGAAAAATTGTCTTATTATTTAAATAGGTTTGTTGTAATATAAACCTATTTATAGTGATGTAATAAATGTCGTTATACGTGAGAATGGGTTTTACTGTAAATTTTTTGACAACGGCAGAGATGAAGTTCGGTTAATCCGGAATATTAGTAATTGTTAGTTATAATTGGTTAGAATACCTTGTAAAGAGGTATAAACGTGTGTGGGGAAAAATTTCCGGTATGACAAATATACCAGACCTAGATAATAAGTATCAGGTTTAATGGTACTCATTGGATACCAAAAAGGTTATCAGTGCGTACCTACACTCTCAACCTGGTATTCCTTTTGACTCACGGTTTCTTAACTACTAAAACTTGACACCACAACCTCTTCTGAGAACTCTCAGGGAACCTGACGTTCCTCTAGGTTGGTCAGGTAGGATTTCCTCTAGTCAGGACTTATAAGTAACCTTCCTGACTACGATTTCGAGGTTTTGAAACCGGTGAACTACGTTTCTCGGTTGAGTAACCTTTTCTGGAACTACGACCTTTTCTAACTTCCGTTCTCTTCTTCCCCTGCTGTCTCCTACTCTACCAACCTACCATAGTGGTTGAGCTACCTGTACTCAAACTCATTCGAGGTCCTCAACCACTACCTGTCCCTTCGGACCGTACGACATCAGGTACCCCAGTGTTTCTTAGTCTGTGTTGACTCGCTGACTTGACTTGGAAATATTATTGGTGTTATGGTTATTCGTCACTATGTGGTCATTGTTAATAGTTAGTTCATGGTCTCGACATGTTGTGGGGTTAAGGACCTGGAGAAGTTTTTTGAGTCTTAATGAATATAGTATTTATTGGATTAATAGATCGGGTAATTTGAATTTGTGTTAGAGGGGAAGGAGTGGTAAATTGTGTGTTTTATGATGACTTTTAAGATAGTAGTTGGAACTTTCTTTATAAGGATTTTGTCAGAATGATCTCTGAGTTTGAAGTCTTATGAAGAGTCATCAGTATCGACTACACATTGGTTTATGATGATGATAAAACGGATTTATTTATTTTTATGATAATTTGGGACTTTATTTGGTGGTATTAAGTTGTGTTCGGGTGTTGGTTATGGTGGTGGATGTTAGTCAGATTCAGGTGTATTAATCCACTTCCAAAACTTCTTTTGGGACGTTTTGATTAATACTTTTATCATGAATTTGTGTTACATACAATAACAAGAATGCACCTGAGATTGGTATCGGTTACTTTACTTTTTAGTAGTGACAATTAAGTCGATATTCTTGTGACCCCGAAGACACCACCGAGTCACCACTTCTTAGACAGACGGCCACGTCCTCTGTGTCCAAGTTAGGGACCAGACCCTTCTAGGGTGTACGGTGTCTTGTTAATTCGGACACGCAGGGTTGAGAATTCAGACACGAGATCTCGAGGTCTCGGTGTTGATGACTCGGGTGTACTACGTTGATGACTTCGGGTACACAAGATCTCGGGAACGAGGTGTTACTCTTCGGACGTATGGTGGTTGATCTCTCATCGGGGGCCGAAGGGTGGTGACCCCTTTTCGGGTACGTCGTTGCTTCTGGGTCGTGTCAGTTTTTAATTAAAATTTTTCTTGTAATTACTACTCGTAGGTTTTTAGTGCGGGTAATTATTTTTAATAGTTGTTACATTAATAACTAGAGGATCGAGGTAGTTTGTAAAGTAGTACTACTTTGGAACCAAGGGATGACCAATAAACGAGTCAAGATGTTTAGAACTGTCCAATTAGGATCGTTCTGTAATATGTAGTCTGTATTAGTAGTGAAAACGTAGTCATTGTGTACAGACGGTTCTACATTTGATATCTACTCAATAGGTTATAGATGTACGTTTACTTCGGAGGTATAAAAAATAAACGGATAAATAAGTACATCCTGTTCCGAATATAATGACTAGGGAGTGAAAAAATCTTTGTACCTCGTGACTTTAGTTGAATAAATGTCAGTATCGATGTCGTAAATATCCGATACAGTATGACCTCCTGTTTATAGACTTCCCGTTGTCAATAATGATTAGAGGAAAGTCGTTAAGGTTTATAATCGTGTTCGGAGTAGTTTACTTGGACTCCACTGAAAAGTCATCTATTTCATTTAGAATGTGTTAAGAAGTGGAAGGTAAAATAAAGAGGGTAAATAGTAGCGTCGTGATCGTCGACAGGTGAATGATAAGGAAGTGTTTTGTCCTAGATTATTGGGGTGTCCTTAGAGTAGAGTATATCTGTTTTAGGGTAAATTAAGGATGGCACGTTAGTTTCCCCGAAGGGAATACCGAGTCAACCATTTCTTAGACGGACGTTTACGTCCTCTGTATCTTCTGTGTCCAAGTTAGGGACCCAATCCTTCTAGGGGACCTCTTCCCTTACCGTTAGGTAAGGTCGTAAGAACGGACCTCTCGGGGTACCTGTCTCCTCAGACCGTCCGATGTCAGTATTCCAACGTTTCTCGGCCTGTACTGACTTCGTTGACTCGTACGTGTGTACGCACGTTAGTTTCTGTAGGATCCACGGAGTAATGATTAAGATTATGATTATTGTAATCGTAATAAAAGTGGTGAATGATCCTCCGGATGTGTTGATGTGGGGTCGTTTACGAGAGTTGTGTGGTGAAACATAGTTTGGTCTCACTATAAAAGATAAACGTTAAGATGTCGGTTAAGGATTATTTAATCCTCATGACTGGGATTAGAAAAGTCAAAATTAAGATCATAAATAGGGTTACAGAGTGTATAGGTTTATTACTTCACATTACAAAGTTGGAGAGCCAGTTATGCATAAAACTCATGATCATTGTCTTGACATTGTGACTGTACCAAACCTCCTGTTGGATATCTCGTGGGGAAGTAATAATAGGTTGTTAATCGTAAGTATATAAAGAAAAATTAAGATCTTGTTACGGTCATACCGAAGGGTCCACCACGATCACCACTTCTTAGGTGGTCGTTGCATCCTCTGGACCCAAGTTAGCGACGTAGTCCTCCTAGGGGACTCCTCCCGTGTCGTTGGGTGAGGTCATAGGAACGGACCTCTTAAGGTGCCTGTCTCCTCGGACCGACCAATGTCAGTGTGTCTCAACCTGCGCTGACTTCTCTGAATCGTACGGAGGTGTGTGTATTACGGTCATTGATCGTAGTAACTTTTATTGGAGGATTTTACTTCTCAGAAACATCATATAGATATTATGACCAGAACATTTGGTCTTTTCCTCTTATTATGCAGAGGGATTCTGAGTTCCTTCGTCGAGGTCGAGGTGGTAGTCGTGGGTTCGGCTTTAAGATAAATTTGGTCAGGGACTTCTAAACAATACCCTATAAATATTATAAATGTAAATGATTCATAGTAGAGTCACAATTTTATTGGAGAAAAATGGTATTTAAAGATACATGAAGCACGTATTGTACATAATGGTGTAATTATTCATGTTTATGTATAATATGTATTATATTATTACTATCATATATTATGTGATATGTATTTAAGTAATAAATGAGGTACGAATTTTCGTATATATGATAATAATGTACCATGTATAATAACCCACATGTATCATGTAATTCAGTTTAGTTAAGATCAGTTGTACACGTAGTATAGGTTATCTGGTGTTCAAATTAGTCGTTCAGTGTACTTTAGTATTTGGGGAGAACCGACCGCAGGGAGGAGAACAAGGTCTGGTTATTGGACCCCACCAAAGATAATTACAGAGTTGAAGTAGTCTTAGACCAAGAAACCCTGGATTTTACTGGACGGGAAAGGAGAATTTATTCTGTAGAACTATCTGATTACTGATTAGTCGGTACGAGTGTGTATTGAAACCAAAGTACGTAAACCATATAAAAATTAAAAATTTCCGTACGACATTCAACGACATATTGTGTCCCTCGGGTCGGACCACGAGACACTACTGGGTCTTCCCACCTTATCCCCCCGTCCCTCCCTCCGCTATGTGTATGTTAATACCGACTAAACGTGACACCATGTCCTCTTTGGTTGTATTGTGACATTCCGTTAAAAGGGGGTTAATTTTTATTTACCCTTTTTTTGGGTATTTCCCTACGACACTGAGTCAATACCGGTAGACTCCGGAATTGTGTCAGTTTATTTGACTTGCAATCAACTTATAATAACTTATAATAAATGGTTGTAGTTGGTGTTCCACAATGAGTCAGTTACCAGTGTTTTGTTCCTTTAACGTGTGTACATGTATGTACATGTCTGACTTGTCCATTTACTGGATAAATTGTTTGAGGGGAGTAAGGGGTGATTTAGGGTACGAGATGTTCAGGAATTACGGGACAGTTTGGGAGGTTTGTCCCGTCTTTGTATATTTATGTATCTTAAATTAGATAGGTTGTTACATTACACGTTTTATTTTATCTGGATCTTTTATTCGTAATTAGTATGGCTTCTTGACGAATGTATAAATGATAAATATATCTGTCTATAGAGGGTTCTAGGTAGTTGGTAAAATTATTTTTCAAATTGTGATTTAAATCGTATTTAGTGTGTTTTGTAATATATGTACAATGAAGTGATATATTTGTGTTGAACAGTTCCATCGAATTTTGGATTTCGTTAGTGACTTTTACAGATCTATTCAAATAGTTAAGGTATTTGTGTATCCAAACGAGGGTCGGATAATCAAAAAAAAAAAATTAACTTTCTATTGACGAAATGTTATAACACAACCAAAGACGGGATGTAGTTGTACTTAGTCGGTGTCCATATGTATACAGGGGAGGGAGAACTTAAAGGGAGGGTGGAGGGTGGGGAGATCCAACGGTGTCTCGGGGTCAAACTCGAGGGACGTAGTATGTCGTTTAAGGGTGACCGATAGATAAAATGTGTACCATTATATTTACAACGGTACGATGCGAGAGGTAAGTAGGGTGGGAGAGGTAGGGGCGACAGGTAGTCAGACAAGAGACGTAGGTGTAGAGGTATTTTGATGTATACGTTAGTAGGTGTAGGTTACTCTTCCGGGAGATTTAGTGATTCTAAATTTCCTCGGCCGTAGTTCGTGTGATTGTCATCATCAAGTATTGCAGAACGAATTGGTGTAGGGGTGCCTTCGTCATCCTTATTTTTATTTCGGTATTTGTTTTCAAGTTGATTCAATATAATTGATCCCAACCTTTTAAGGTACTGTCGGTGGTTCTAGTATGCTAATTGAGTTTAAGTATCTTTAAATCACATTTTGTACAATTTCTCATTATATTTCAATTTAAAGTTAATTTGACATTTTTCGGTATCGATTTATTTTTATCTGATACTTTCACTGATCATAAAGGACTGTTGTACTGTTGATTCTGGGTTTGACCCTAATCTATAGGGTGATACGAACCGGGATTTAGGTTTATTAATATCATTGTTTTAATAAGTGGTCTCATGATGATCGTTGTTGAGTTTTGAGTTTCCTGAACCGATACGGAGTGTTCGGAGATCTCCTCGGACAAGATATTAGCTATTTGGGGTGGTTGGGAACGATTAAGTCAGATAGATGGTGACAGAGATCGTTTGGGATTCTTTCCTTATTTTCGTATTAACAGTGTTTATTTTTACAATCCAGTTCCATAGTGACTACCCCACCTTTCTTCACCCGACATAAAAGATAGAGTTCTTATATAAAGAGTGATGTGCTTTCAAAAATACTTTTGATTTTTGGTTTCCTCCTAATTCTTATTTCCTAATTCTTATTTAATTCTTATCTTACGAACTCAAAGGGACAACCAGGTTACCAATTCTTAGGCAGACGGTTACGTCCCCTGCACCCAAGCTAGGGACCAGGTCCCTCTAGGGTATACGAAGTCCTGTTGGTTCTGACGCACGGTGTGGATCCTCGAGTGCACGATGTTGATGCGTTCGGGTGCACGGATCTCGGACACGAGACATGGTTCTCTTCTGTGACGTTTCTCTTCGGGTTCGTGTCGTTGATCTTTCGTCGAGGGTGAGCGGTGTTGGTCTCTTGCGGACGCGTCGGTACTTCTGGGTCGCGTCGGTTTTCATCTATAAACGAAAAATTTCTTTTGTCTTACGAATTATCTTATTCCGGTACCTCGTGCGTATGTGGTGGGTAGTGGAAGGGGTTCGTGACATTATTTGTGGTTCATATACTCTTCTCTGTTTGGTCTTGTTTCATTCATATGACCTTTCACACGAGTTCATTCGGTTTTGTACCGAACTTCTTTTCGCAGATCAAATGTGAATCTTCTAAAGTATTAAATACTTATGAAACTTGATTCAGTTCGGTTTGGGGGTGTTCAAAATGATTATATTCGTTTAATTTATTTTGTAGGTGAGTTGTAAATTTCATATCCCCTGTCTTTAAGTTTTATAGAAGACCGTGATATCTCTTTCATGTCATTCTCTTATTACTTTCTTTGTAATTTTCATTGTTTCTCTTTTCAAATGGGGAACATATAAAACGTATTAGTAAATTGATCGTTTGTAATTGTTTCTCTTCAATTTATAGGACTTTGGTCTTCTCGATGAATACTTGTTTGAGTAGATACATCGTTTTATTCTATATATTCATCTCCACTGTTCAGATTGCTCGGATCACTATCAACCAAGAGGTCCTTTTATTAAAATCAAGTTGAAAAATTTAATGGTCTTTTAAATTTTGAAATTACATAAAAATTTACAATTATATTTTTCCAATCTAAAATCTATACCTGTGTTGGAATAGATCTCCAATTTTTGTGGTGGTGTCAACCGAATTTCCGTCGGTGGTTAATTCTTTCGTAAGTTCGAGTTATTGAAATAGAATTATGGTTATTATTCGTTTGACTGAGGATCGAAATATGACCTGATTAGATAACTGGTTATTCCCGTTGTCACAATTATACTACTACTTTCATTTTCAGTGAGTCAGTATAGGTTGAGAGACACTGGGGTACCTGACCATCGGACGGTCCGAGGGGACAGGTACCTTAAGAGGTTCGGTCTTATGACCTCGTCCATCGACCAAGGGAGGGAAGACGTCCTCTAGAAGGATTGGGTCCCTACCTTGGGTCCAGAGGACGTAACGTCCGTTTAAGAAATGGTCGACTCGGTCCTTCGGGTTCTTATGACCACACCCATCGGATAGGGAAGGGGTCGCCTACAAGGACTGGGGCCTTAACTTGACCCCAGAGGACGTAAAGTCCATCTAAGAAAACAAAAATTTAATTAAAATTAACCTCCTTTAAAGAAATCTTATAACACCACCAAAAACGGTGTGTAGCTGTACTTAGAGGACACCCACGTGTACACAGAGGGGTAGGACTTGGGGAGAGTGGAGGACGGGGTGGGGTAGGGAGACCCGACAGGGTCTCGTGGCCGAAACTCACGAGACGAAGTATGTAACTTGAACGTGACCAGTAGACAAAGTGTATACCATTATGTGTGCGAAGTTACAATAAGAGAGTTTAGTTGGATGGAAGCGGAAGAGGGTGTGTCAGGTTTTCAGACAAGAAATGTTAACACAGAGAAACCGACGGAACGTATATCCTGACAGTAATGGCAGAAAGATTTAAGGTATATATACGTAATTATACCCGAAGGGACTATCGAGTCAACTATTTCTTAGGTGGACGTTACGTCCTCTGGAACCAAACTAAGGACCCAGTCCTTCTAGGTGACCTCTTCCCTATCCGATGGGTGAGGTTATAAGAGTCCGAAGGGAACACCGATTCGTCCATTTCTTAGACGGACGTTACGCCCTCTGGACCCAAACTAGGGACCCAACCCTTCTAGGGGACCTCTTCCCTTTCCGATGGGTGAGGTCATAAGACCGGACCTCTTAAGGTATGTCAGGTACCCTAGCGTTTCTCAACCTGTGCTAAAAGTGAAGTACGTAATTATATGATATAACCACAAAGAGAAAGACTGAATGAAGTGAGACATATTATCCGAGGTCAAAGTGGGTGGAGTAATCTTGACCGAGTTTACACAAGAAAAAATATTCACTCATTATCAGGTAACACATATACATGGTGTTGAAGAAATAGGTAAGTAGATGGCTACCTGTAGATCCAACGAAGGTACAGGATCGATGACACTTGTCACACGTCCACCTAAGAAATGGTCTACTCTATGGTCCCTTCGGGAGTTATTGAAATAGAATTATGGTTATTATTCGTTTAGTTGAGGATCGAAATGCCACTTGATTAGATAACTGGTTATCTCCGTTGTTACAATTGTACTCATTGATCTTTATGAAGAATGTGTGTGAATAGAGTCATTGATTATTTTATGACTGTGTGTGTACGCACGACAGTGCAGTCAGCACAGGTTGAGAAACGTTGAGATACCTGACATCGGGCGGTCCGAGGAGACAGACACCCTGAGAGGTCCGTTCTTACCACCTCACCCAACGGTGCGGGAGGAGGTCCCCTAGAAGGACTACGTCTCGAGTTTGGTATCAGAGGACACAGAGGACGTAACCGTGCACCCAAGAAATGGTGATTACAGTGGACCCTTCGGGTTATATGACGATTAATTGTCGTTTATTTGTGTTCTAATAAGTCATTAATATTTTTCATTTTCCTTGTATCGTTTGTTTTTTTTTTTATAGTGGAGATCGTGTTGATCATAATCTCCGGGACGGGCGGGTCACTGTTGACCATTTGTCGGTACCACAGGACTGACATGTCTCCAGGGTCTTAGTAAACAAGAGATTTATTCCTGAACATACTTACCGGTGTACTCCCAAAATGACAAAGAATGAAAGTTAGTCACTTTGACTGGAGGTGCACTTCTCCGTCGTTATCGTTTTATTTTGTTCTGGGAAACCTCGAAATTAACTNAAGTCATTAATACGATAATTAGGTTGCGTCCGTCCGTGAGTTCCTTTCTAAAAATTTTTCATTTTCCTTGTATCGTTTGTTTTTTCTTTTTAGTGGAGATCGTGTTGATCATAATCTCCGGGACAGGCGGGTCACTGTTGACCATTTGTCGGTACCACAGGACTGACATGTCTCCAGGGTCTTAGTAAACAAGAGATTTATTCCTGAACATACTTACCGGTGTACTCCCAAAATGACAAAGAATGAAAGTTAGTCACTTTGACTGGAGGTGCACTTCTCCGTCGTTATCGTTTTATTTTGTTCTGGGAAACCTCGAAATTAACTGATTGAGGGCTCTTTTGATTGATTTGGTGATTCCCTATTGTTTAAAAATATACCCAACTGTAAAAACCAACCTCACAGGAGTCTCTTATTTTTATAGAGGTTTACTGATTTCAGATCTGAATGATCAGTTTTATAATAAGGAATAACTAGGTTTTTAACTAGTTGTCTTGTTCGATGGGATCCTTATTGTCACGTTAGGATAAGATCTCAAGTATAACTGTTTTCCAGATACTGGAGTCACAACCTAGTCCTGTGGGGTTACCACATTGACGATAATTTTTACACAAACAAGTTGCTAATTTCAGGATGTACTAGACTCAAGTCTGGTCTCATTAGTTCCAACAAAAGATAATATATCAAGAAGGTCGTACTTTTCTGTTTCTCTTTATTACGGGTGAACTTTTTTGACGGTATATGTGTGTGTGTGCATATTGGTTAATTACTACATTAAATTATATATGTTTTATAGTGGGTTCTTGTTTCAAATAATTCCACTGTCTTAGACCATTAACACATTTTGAATTGGGAAATATTGGTCTCCAAGTTTAGGAAAGGGATTGTTTACAAATATTAATTGTAGAATTATAAGTAGTAGAGATAAGAAAATCGGCACTGTAAAGAACGTAATTAAATCGGTTTTTAGAATCCAATATACGTTGAAGGTTTCTCTGGTTTATAACAGTCTGGTATGTCGGATAATGTTGGATAACGACTGTGTCAGCTTAATCAATAATTTCTTGATGATAAGGAATTCCTTGGTCCTTGTAGAAGGTAAAGATATGGTCAGGATTGAAGTTGGGATCGGGATTAGTACACTTAACGAGATGGGTATGTAATAGGGGAGTAATTATATTTAGATCCCCATTATAAATATGATCGATACGGTTCAGATCGAGACATAAGGTAGAATACTAGGTCTGCCCGAAGGTTGAGTTTTATATGTAATTAGTCTCGGAATACACGTCATGTGTTAAAGTATACTTCATTGTGATCGTTAATAAGAAGATAGTTAGGAAAATTACTTACCTAGAAATTGGGAGAGTTGGGAGTAGTGTTCTTGTAAACACTTATTAGAAGGATAGTGCTGGGGATCGATATTAGTTAAATAAATAAAGGTGAGATCGTCTTTAATTGACTCGGACTCGGGGGAAACTGGATTGACTTCCTCTTAGATGTGAGCGTAACCCAAAGTTACATCTTATACGTCGTCCGTGTAACCTATATAAAAAGAATCGTCTTATACGGTTGTAATAATATTATTTATGAGAGTGTTATTAGGAGAAAGATCTTATAAGGTGTTGGGGGTGTATGGTCTTGATGTATGTTGGTTGAAATAATATTTTGTGATAGGTGTTAAAGAAACGATACTTGATTTCGTAGGATGGGAGCTAAGGGTATACTAGTTGATTATATGGATGAGACTTTTTTGAAGGGTGGTGATTGTGACCGAGGGTACGGATACTGTGTAGAGTGATGGATAATATTGTAGTTCGTAGTGGGAGGTGTTTGCATCCTTTACATACTGTCCCTGAAGGGACCATCAGGTCACCGATTCTCAGACCGACGGTTACGTCCCTAGTGTCCAAGTTGTAGACCAGGTCCTTGATTCTAGAGGGTACCGGATCCCGTTGGTTCGTGTACGTCACGTTGGTGACTCGGGTGCGTGAGACCTCGGGTACGAGGAGTTGTCCTCTTCGGTGGTTTGCTCTTCGAGTACGTGGTGTTGATCTCTTTCGTGCGGGCGTCGTTGTCTGGGTCACGTCGGTTTTTATTTATCCTTTTTATTTCTGTTTTTCTAAGAAATTTTTTTTTTTTCAGACTATTTTCAATGAAACGATTTCATTGTCTCCAAATTTGGGAGTATACAGATCTTAGTATCTTTAACTTGGACGGGAATTCTTAAGTTTTAAGAAGCACAATGGTATAATGTGATATAAGATATCATTACAGTCAATTTATTCGATAGTTCGGGTAAGAGACTTTTACAATCAAATATAGGAAGGACATGATTATTTGCGGTAGTAGAAATAGTAGTAGGATTGTTAGTAATAGAGGAGGTCCCGGTATTGACGTTACTGGTCGGGGGTGACTGATGAATAGACGTAGGTTAAGTCCGTGACCCAGAAACAGGGTGGAACTAAACCACTTTAGGAATAGTGGGAAATTGATCGAATTTACAGTGAAGGAACCCCTGTAGAAGGGACTTTAAGGGTTGATCCGAGTGTCGTGGGACACAAATAGTGATAGTATTGTTTATAAACAGTCGTAGTAAGAGGGAGGATTGAACCGGTACGGAACTAGTGTCCACACAGGGGTTGTGTCTACACGTGTGTGTTAACCCACAATGTTGTTTGGTCGGAGTACATATTACGAGATAAGGGCTAGAACCGTCCCTGTGATAGATTTTCGGGGTAAAGATGGAGACAGAGGTGGAGTTCCTGTCCTAGGACGAAATAAGTAGGAATGTTGGGTCGTGGATTGTCTCGGACCGTGAGTCAATGGGAATCATTGGACACATTTAGCAAGACTCCGTGATTTTTCCTTACTTTTCTCTCCAAGTTACATTAAAAACGGGTCATTCTTGTCTTTTCCCTTTGGTATGGAAGTTGCCCCGGTTAAACTAACCAGTGCCGCTTAGACTCGTGAAAAAGAAGTAGGCTCATGTTCCGTTTCTGGGCCAGTTGTAAATCGACGACCCACTACCCCTGCCGGGTCACAGACCCCCGTACGGACGTGTGGACCATTCACTACAAGACCACCTACGCCATCCTGGCACAAACCAACTACCGTGGTCTGTACTCTCTCATCCAAGACCATGAACACCTCCAGTGTCGACGTTGTCTGTAGTAAGTCAGTTTGTTCTTTTAAACGTTTATAATTTTTGTCTCCAAAAAAATACACCCAACTCAAAGAACCGTGTCAAACGTACATCAACGACCTCATACAGGGGGAGTCTTCAAGGACTCAAATTTGCCCTTGGACACTCCGTTGGGGTTCTTGACCTCATTTTCATTTTGGTTTCGTGACTCCCGTCCTCTATATTTGGGACGACAGTGATAAGTGTTTCGTATGTGACACAATAGACGGTCGGTAAGGGTCGTGAGATATACGTGACGGAGTAAATGAGGAGTGTCATCGGTCATTCCACCTGGGACAGTAGAACATACCCTCTCGGAATGTCTCCAATTCCTCATCAACTCTTCATTAGATTCTGTGTTCCGACCATCGTGTCTCACCATTGACCTTAAGTTCAACCGGACTGAGATGAAGGGTTCAAAAATCGGTTAGGTAGGTAGTCACGTGTCTTTTCTTCGAAAGGTTGTGGAACGTGAGTTCAGACTTCCGAAGACCCCTTTCCTTCACACCCTCTCGCAGAAAATAGAGGTAGACTTACGTCTCGTCCTTCCGGACTGTCAAAAGACACGGGTCCGGTCCAGAGACGACGGGTAAGAGAAGGGACACGGAAAACGGACTAAAGTAGTATCTTCTTCGTTTCCGTGTTAGTTTTGGGAACACGACGTCCTGTCCTCGACTCTAGCCCCGTCGTAGAACTTTCGTCCACCACAAAATGTCTTGTGTAGTGTGAATTGTACAGTGGGTTCACTCTGTCTTTCTTTCGCCCAATAATAAGATCTCTACTCGTTTGTCCGAGAGACTACATTCACTGGAAGAAGGGGTTTAAGAAATCTGTGTAATACTGTTTTTAAGGATAGAAGACTGAGGTTTAAATTGTCATCAAAATGTTGTGACGTCGAGGTTTGTTCCAATCTCTTGTTCATATTTAAGGTTATTAGTCATGAAAAGGTACCAGGTCTCTCCTACTCTCAATTTTTGGTATGTATTAATATGGTAGGGAAGGGTGAGACGTCTGTTCCAACATTGACTAATATAATAATAATGAACGTTCATGACCCATCCCTACAACTATAGGAACAATGGTGTCGGTCGTGGAAAGAGTGTGATTGTTTTATTGTTCTTATTAGTTTGGTTACAACTTGAGTAAAGTACCCGGTGCGTGACAAGATTCCTGGAAGGTACGTCAGTGAGTGTAGTCGAAGTATTGATAGAACACTCTACACACGGTAGGGGTAAATTGTCTACACTCTTGACCGCCGTACGTGGACTCAGACGCATCACCATCTCAAGGAACATCCCTCGGTACACCCGCCTCTTCAAACGGCCCTACATTCCGTGGACCGGAACTTACAACCAGAATTACGAGTTCATCAAGAGACCCAGGTCCGGGAGTCGTCAAACTCACTAAGCTTGGGAGAGGAGAGGACCCTCCTTTCATTGAAGGCGCAGTACCTATTTCCATCGTGGACCTCACATTTTATTTTTAAGTCGGGTTCTCACTTTTCTTCGTAACGTAGAAAGTCGTTATTAGTGGTCGTGTATGAAGGTGAAGGGTTAAAGACGACGACGACCCCTGTCATGGATTCCTCTAGACTATTGGTCCTATTTCATGATAGTCGACAACTAAAGTACTCAAAGGGGTTTGAAAGACAAGTTCTCACACCAAGGTAGGATAGGGTAAAGTGTGACGAAGAGAAACATCCTTGAACAAAAGACAATTTTTATTTGGGGATACTTGTAGGAACTAGAAAGAGAAAGATTCCGACGGTCTGAATCGTTTTGGTTTGTTTTGAGGGGTCCTGTGGGTAAACATAAACTTAAAGTCTACTTATTTTTTTGTCTAAAAATCACATTCAATACAGGGTATGTTATAAACGTCGTATGAATGTCTTTAATAAGTTTAATTAGTCAAATAGACTTTAAGTTTACATTGATCCATATGACATAAAATAAATAGATGAAAACTGAGTTCCAAAATAGTTTGGAACTAATTTTCGTTCTGGGATGTTTATCGATAACTCGAGATATCGACCTCCACCCGTTTCTTGAAAAGAGAGTGTGAAATACACATTATTTCTATTTAGGTGACCCCTTGTTCCACATGACTCCACTCTTCGGTCCTACATAAGGGATGTGGGAACGATAATTTCCCACCCGGAGTCTGGTCTTAATATTAGAGGACCTTCGAGTGATCCTTTTATCCTAGGGTCTATGGGGACCGGGGGCAAGAGACGTGGAAAGAGGAGGGGGGATGAATTAGTCTTGGATGGGAAAGGACTCCGGGGTCCACTACACGTACACACAATTTCAGATTCCTCACGACAGATATGGTAATATCCATGTCCAGTAGTTCCCTGTTCCTCCTTTCCGTGGGAAGGGGTACTTCACTTTAGTGGAGGTCCACGGGATCTTAAAAGTGCACGTAGGGATAAACTGTCTATACACGTACTGTTGAGTCGATGTACCCCACACTGTGTGTCCGAAGTTGTTTACCCCATTCTCTGGTACTTACTAGGTTTACCTCAGTAGGACGAAGAGTCTTGTTGGACCTTTCGTAAATCTTCCTTAGTACCCCAGAATCTTTGTCAGGACGTTCCGGTTTGGTAGGGGGTGATGGAACCTGTCTTGTACGGGTGGGTACACCGAGACCTCGTTCACTTAGGAGAAGGTGACTCACCTTTGGGTTCGGAGGTTCGGTGGTTTCGTCGCCACTGGTGCCAGAACGAGTGGACACTCCGACTTCGGCAAGAGGGTCGGACCAAAAAGATTTCGTTTCTCGGTCGGTTTGTCTGGAGGTTAGCCGCACTCACCCTCTTCCCGGACCCGTCGTCCGACGCCCTACACCGACTACCGGCACATCCGAGACGGCAGCAACGGGTGGTGCATTCGCACGTCTAGGTGCAGCCACTTCACGTGCCCACATACCGGGTGCTCCTCCACGGGTGAGTGGAAGGGTAACTGAGCTACTCCACGGGGACTCTCTACTGTATGGGACAGTTGGAACTGGTAGTAGGTCCACGTGTCTATTTCGGTGGGTGGTTGAGGGGTCAGAGGTAGAAGTCGGGAAAAGGGTTGAGGAATTGTAGGGTGACCGGTAGATCCATGGTCTGTCTGGATGGAAGGTAGACAGAGGAGGGTAGGAGGGAGAGAGGGTAGGTGAAACTGAGATTGCGTGATCGTTTTACCCTCCTTTGTAAAGACCAATTAGGAGTTTAACCCTGTAGTCGAGTTTGCACAAGTAAGGAGTCTATAAATACCTCGTGGACGTTCAACGATCGTGAAACTAAGTTTGTCATCACTGTGTTACAGGTGTTCGTCTTGAGTGCCACCGGCGATCTTTGTCGTTCACCGTCCTTGTCTGGGTCTCGTCGGGGGACGGGGTTAGTTCGGTAGTGGGGAGTGGAAGTCCATCTGTCACGAAGGGCAAGGGTATTTTGGACCTGACCGTCACCGTCGTCTTTGGGCACCGCATCAGTCACGTCTTCCGTACGGCCCTCGTCGCGAGCACCAACACAAGTGTCCAGAGGAACAACCGTCGTAACATACACTTCTGACCTTTCCTTTTGTTTGAACGTACTTTTCCTGCTTCACTAAGACCGCAGCACCGACGGTTCGAAGTAGTACCTGTGTCGTAGACGAGGTATTTTAGGTAAATCTCGCATTATTTGTTTACGTCAAAGCTACAAATTCTCTGTCCCTACTGTAAGTTACGTCCCCCTTACTTGAACGAACCAGAAGACCGTTCTTCGTGACGACTGACGAACGTAGACCAGAAGGACGTCTCGACCACTCGTGCCTACTCCGACTCTGGGAGACACACCCCTATCCTTTCGGTCGGTCCTTCGTCCAAAATCCGACTTGACATGTTTTGCCGGTAAAAGACCCAGTTCTTTACCGGTTTCCATTCGTTAAAATATACCAAGTTTGATGATCGTTACTCAAAGACTCTCCTACTGTTTTCTCTTTTTGATTGTTTACGCCAGAATACAGATTGGTAAGAAGAGAAGAAAAGCCATTGGGACTTGAACTGTCTCTTATTGGATATCGAACAGAATGATAGGTCCTTTTTTTTTTTTTTCAAAAAGACTTTCTCTTCTTCCCACAAATTCTTTCTTGTGTGTATGTGTGTGTGGGGGATTTCTTGTACGTACCTCTCCGTCCAGCTCTACCTCCTCCTCCTCGTCCCTTGGGTCCGCACTTTTCAAGACCCGGAAGCGTCCCAAAGAACACCACCCACACTGGGTTCTCTCTACAGATCCGTCATCACCTCTCGGACCCGTGTCCGTGGGGAGAGATCCTTCGGTACACCGGGGTCCATTCAAGTTGTGAGGTCATCGACAGGGAAGGTAGAGGACGAATAAGACGGGTAATTGTTTTCTTTCTCCTGGTAAACACGACGGTTCTTTCTTTCCTTGACCTCGTTTAAGGTAACAGTGATGTCGTTTACCGGTGCCTCGACCCCACACCGGTCCCCCCGACCGTCTGTTCTCTTCCGAAAGAGGCCTGTGACCCCTGCTACGGTCAGGGCTCGTACCGGTGGTCCTCCGTCTCGCCGACACGTGTGGAGACGGCGGCGTAGGGGACCTCGTCCTGAACCCGCCTCTGAGGGGGTCGCCTGACTCCTCCCTTCTGACGCGTCTTAGGTCCCGATCTGAGGCCTCGACGACACTCCTTGTGCCTATTGGACGAGAAACCTTTTTAACTCGCCGTCGACGTAAGGTCCTGATCCAGACTTTTCCTCCTTTACCCTTCCCCTCCTTCTTTACCTTTTGGGTTATGAATGGATCATAAGGTCTTCTCTTGTCTTCTGTTTTGACCCCCCGCCACCCCCCTCCCCCGTGGTGGTATCTTCGATTGTCACCCCGGTCGTATTTCTGAACATGGTCGTTCACTCCTATGTCGGTTCACTTGTAGCTTTGTCACGGACTATTTACGGTCCATGAAATTTACGGTCCTTGAATTAAACAAGTCAAACGTGTTCTCGTCCCTGAAAAAAGTTTAAGGATATACGTCTATTTGTTCAAAGCCGTGTCTAGTTTGACTGAGAGGATTTCAGTGTGTCCACCGGTTGCACCCTAAACTTGGGTCTCTGTGAACGAGGTCTAAGAATTGTCGACGTGGACTGGTGGTCGACCACCCCGGGTTCCTGCAGATAGGACTCTCGGTCCGTTTCCTCGACCAGTCCATTGGTCGCAATTAGTTGTATCTGAAGCTGGTCATCTCAGACTCAGTGTGAAGTACATAGTCTACCTTACCCTCTTCTGTCGTCTCTAGGGGGTCCCCCGAGAGAGGGACTGTCCTTTCGTGTCTCTTCTCTTGACTCGTCGTCGTCGGTGAAGACCTGTCACAAAGGTCCAAGGAAACTCTTTCGTCTCTCGACTCCCAACCGTCCTGTCTGCTAGAACTGAGTTCACCTTATAGACTGACCCTTGTCTTTTATTTCAACCACTTAGTTCTAAACCATGACCCGGAACTCGTGTACCGGCTCTTTAAGGTCGAGCAATTTTTATCTTTTGATCCGTAGTGAGACTTGTAAACCCTTTTTTATTCTTGTCCTTTGACTGTGTTTTGAGTTACGTCTTTTTGTTCTGTCTATTATTTTTTCTAACATTTTCCACCGATACTCCTTTTTTTGATACGTAGTAATAAATGGTAACCAAATTATTCTTTCTCCCCTCCTTTCGGGTCAAACTCATTTTTATTTACTTACATTGAACAGTTTTAGAGTCTAAGGAGGTCGAGTCTTTCAGTACTGATTCACAATTCTTCGCCGGGGACCTTCCTGACCGTGTGCACACTCATACAAGTACCGGAGTCGACGGTAGTCCTGGGAGGAGAGGACCTCGTATTCCCTTGACCCACCGTTTCGTAGGTGCAGTCTGTGAGTTGTCGTCGGACCGAGTCTACCGAGGTGCCTTTGGTGTCTCTACATCTCAGACAAGGAAGGAGAGGTTTTAGTCCTACTGGGGGGGGTGTGTGTATGGGGAGTAGTGGTCTTTAGTGTGACAAAGAGTCGCATGAAGACCTACGTTTCCACTTTTCCACTAGACTACGTCCTGATTTCCCATCAGTAGAAGTCCTTTAAGTCCAATTTTTTTTTTTGAACCATATCTACTTGGATAAAGGTCCCGTCCTTATCTCTGCGTCTACTCTCTTTTCCATACACCTGTGTCCCCCTTCCCATCCTCCCTACTTAACCCTCTAACCCTAACTGTGTCTATGTGATGGTACGCATTTTGTCTATCGATCGCCCTTGGACGACATTTCGGGTCCCTCGAGTCGAGCCACGCGAAACTACTGGATCTCCCCACCCTACACCCACCTCCCTCCGGGTTTCTCCCTCCTCTATATACACACACACACACCGACAAAGTGAAGTAACATGGCGTCTTTGATTACAACGTTTCACAAGCATAAGGTTAAAAGTTTTTGTGTCAAGACGGTAGTGTAATTATTTACTACCCAAACTAAGTCAAGTCAACGAGTCAGCACAGACTGAGACACTGGGGTGAGAAACTCGGACGGTCTGAGGAGACAGGTACTTTAAGAGGTCCGTTCTTATGATCTCACCCAACGGTAAAGGAAGAGGTCCCCTAGAAGAAATGGATCCCTAACTTGGGTACAGAGGACCTAACGTCCGTCTAAGAAGTGGTAGACTCGGTGATCCCTTCAGGATGTCTACACATCTCAACCCAATTAACTTGATTTGATGATCCGCCTCCGTATCGATGCGATACCCATTTTTCTCTCCGAACCGTCACATCGGTCGTTACATGTTTACGTTGACACGGTTTCAAATTTTCAAATACCCGTGTGACAGACGTACAAAGATTGTTTTTTATTCAATCCGGGGGTACTTTCAGACAGTGTACTGACTGATATTAATATTACGCAATCGATGACCATCCGACCAAACCCCTAGAAAATTTTGACACATACATCCCCCCTCCCCTCGACGTACGAGTCCCACCCTGAACGACTCGGTCCTTATGTTCGACACGAAAGGTCTGGCACGTCCGGTGTGGCCCCCCTTGCACCCATACGAGCACCAGTCTCCTTGTAGGTCAAGGAAAAGACATGGACGGAGGTACACGTCTACTCATGTACATTATGACCGTCACAGTTGGATCCACTTTCCGTTTCCGATGGTAAAAGAAAGTCATTAAGTTTGTTCATAAATGGTTCTTGAGGGATACGTGGACCGGGACCTCATCCTTGACTCCTATGTCGTCCCTTGTTCTCTTTGTTTTCAAGGACAGGACCTGAAGGGACCACCGTGTCATCTACCTTTAGGCGGACGGAACGTCCCCGGTACCCAAGTTATGGACCAGACCCTTCTCAGGTGTACGGAGCCTTGTCGATTCGGGTACGTGGTGTCGATGACTTCGGAAGCACGAGATCTCTCGGCCACGAGACGTCGTTCTCTTCTGTGATCGTTACTCTTGGGACGTGTGACGTTGGTTCTGATCAAGGGGGAACGACGTTTGTCTCTTGCGGGATCACGTCGTTGTTTCTGGGTCGCACCGGTCTTTATTTAAATTAATTTTATTAAAGGACAGGACTTCGAATATAGGGGGAGGGATCTGTTGTCAGTTGTCTGTCCATTTAATAAACCGTACCCCCTATTATAGGTCTCGATGCGTCTTTGAGTTCAGCCCCTCCCTGCCCTCCCGCTTCCACTGAGACCCGTCTCCGGACCTCCTTTCCTCCTACTCACTGCCGTCCGTGCGGGACAGTCCGTCCGTCCGTACACCCTCTTTGTCCCCGTCCCTCTCCCCTATTCCGGCCTCTTCATCGAGACCGGTGAAGGACAATCCGGACCTTCCAGCTCCCCTCCTAGATCCAAAATCAGACTCACTCCACCCTTCGACGACCTCCCAAACCTCGTCTTCCCACTACGACACACCACCCCTTTCCCCGCCACCGAACCAGCAGCCTCCACGAGTACCTCCCCGACCTCTTCCCTGGTCTAGACCTCACGACACTCCACCTCGACTACCTGACCTGTCTCCCTCTTGTCCTCCTCCTCAGCCCCCATTCCATCTCTCTCCCCTCCGACCACCCCTCCTCTTCTCCTCGTTCTCTCCCGAGGTGTCCCTACAAGTAAAGGACTGCACCCTTGACCTTCGGACCTCGACGGCGAATGACCTCCTCCAGACACCCTCCAGTCAAGACCGTCGTGGAAACTCCGTGGACCCTTCGAGGTGAGACCGAGACTGTCCATGAATGTAGAAGTCGTACCACGGTCCGTCTCCCTTGCGACGGAAGGAAGGATACTTAAGACCCTTGGTGACGTAGTCTTAGTGGACCCTAGGGTTGATTTTTACGTTTAAGGATCCCGTGTGGAAACTGGATGGTTAAGTCTGAGTCACCCGCCTAGGGCTCAGACGTGGAATCGGTGAGGACCCCAGAGAATACGGGTACCTACTGTTACCAGTCGTATAAACGTTTGGAAGGGAAAGACTCAACCTCTTACGACAAAGTACATCACTTACTTAAAGTAGACTGGTTAATTAATCGTCGAGGACCCCACCCACCCAAAGTCCCTTACGAAATCGTAAGTGAGGACGGGACCGACTCTTCGTCCTGCGACGCAACCTACCGGGTGAATCCGATTCAGAGGTTCACACCGTGCACTTCTAGGAATTACCTCCTTTGGTCCACGGGTCCTGGGTCCAGAAATAGGCCCGTTCTTTTCGGTCTGAAGACCGGTTACATGAAGAGTTTGAAGATACCTTTGACGTCCATCTAAGTTCCTACGACTTGGGGTACCTCCACCCTTTAGTCACAGACTTAGGGTTTACTTACTCTACACGTCACTCATGGAAAAGAAAGAGTCACCAGTAAAGATACGGAGAAATAGAGTGTCAACATTTACACAAACGTGTGTGAAGAAGGACAAGGTGTTTCTGATACACTAGAAGACCGAGATTTAGGGTGTGAGGAAGGGAGTATAGCCGTTATGAGTTAACTTCACCCGAAGTCTTAGTGATCCCTGGACCGAATTTGTCCGTCTAAGACCCACTCTTCCACCTCCTCCCCACACCTTAGTCGTAAAATTTGGTCCCGGTACTTTCTTTCTCGGTGTTCACCTGATCTCGGTGTGAAGTTCTTGAGATCGAAAGTAGGGTGTCTAAGGAGAGAGGGTTTAAAATGGGTGACCCGTCCGAAGTGAGGTCTACGAGACCCCCGGGTGCAAGACGGACCGCCGAGGACAGTGTTCCCTCCCTGTTCAGACGACCGTTGATCCTGGAGTGTCCTCCCACCTCCCGTCGGTCCAGACTTATCCGAGTCAAACGTCGTCAAAACAATCTGCTCCAATCTGTTAACGATTTTCTTAGAGGGATACTCCTAAATTTTTTGCAGTAAAGAAAAAAAAAAAAAGCAACTTACAAAAAAGTGAGAAAAGGGTAGGAATTGCCTTTCTTTTTTATTCCCACCTCAGTGCCCCGATATAGTCCTTTTTCTTTCTCTCCGCGACGGTCCCGTGAACTCTGAACAGGATTGACCCTCTAAAAGTGTGTTTACCTTTTGAGCAGGAGACGTGAATAAGACTAGGTAGGAAGTCAGAGGTAAAGAGGTTTTTGGGAATTCGCGAGTAGAAGTCGGAACCGGGTCGGTGCACCTTCTGACCGTCCGAGGTCCCATGTCTGGTCTAAGTGGCACGTTTACCCGTGGTTCCCGAAAGGGCTCGACCGGGACGGAGACCGTTGACCCGACTGGAAATGAAATTGGCGAGAAGGACGATGGAGTTCTATTTCTTGGATGTAAAAAGTGACGTCCTGTCTCAAAAAGATTCAAAGGGTGGAGTGTCGTACTATCTACTTAATTCTTTTTGGTGTAGGTCGAAATATTACTTTTTGTCATCGTCCGAAAAGGGAGGTCCCAAGTAAACAAAAACCACATATACATACCATGTATCACTTCGACCGACCCGTTTGTCCATAATCCTGGGACAAAAAACAACTCCCCTCTCAATGTAGACTGGAAGCTTCCGAGAGGGAATTCCACAGAAGTCGCCATACCCGCTGGGAGAACAAGTGTAAGGGAGTCGTTGGACCCCCACGGGGGGTGGGGACCTCTCCCCGAAAACACAGACCTTCCGACCCAACCCGTCGTCTCGGACAAACTCAAGTAGGGTCCCATCTTCGATGAACTCTGTGTAGGGATTCCGGAAAGGGTTCCGGTCTTCGGTGTCCCTTTAGGATAAGTGTAGAATCCGGAAGGGACGTACTGACGGTAGGTTCATGTTAGTTGTCCTAGCGCCCGGTCTCACTCTTGCGGGCTCCCACGACTTTCGGTCCACAGCGGAAAGGTTAAGCAGTACGTCTGACTCCAGTTTATTTCGAGGAGTAACGTGGTGGACCCGTCCATCCAAAGTCTTAGAATTCTTAGAGATACCGGGGACACTTAGTTCGAGAAAGGACGACGAGTGTTATGACCGAGGTCCGTCGTTTTCGGAACGACCGACGACGGAGAATGTGGATGGGAGATGTTGAGAGAGAGAGAGGGGTAAAGGTGGAATATTGGAGGTGAGAACAGTGAGGATACAGGTCTTATACGGGGTGAAAGAGAGAGGGTTTTGACTCCGGAACTGGAGTTCTGGACCGAGTTCAGGAGGAAGAGGTCCTTCTACAGGGACTGTGTGGTGTCCACCTAGACGGGACGTACCACGAACGAGATTGGAAGGTACCGAGACGACGTCAGGACCGGACGGAGAATGGGGTTGTTTAGTGAGTCATGAAGTCGGAAGGCAGAGGAAGAGACGTGACACCCTTCCTAGATGACGAGTCCCGTTAAGACTCCTAATTGACGCGATCACCGTAGGTTCGTTTCAAGGGCGAGTCTCAGGTTCACCTGTGGGTTATTTATACTCACTTCTGAAGGTAATCACGGGACTAGTCTCCTCCCAGTCCATTAAAAACCAAACTGTTGTTCAAAGGTCTCAACGAACCTCTTTGTTATGGGGCTTTGTCCCTTTCAAACACGTCGGTTAAATGAC
Source organism: Capra ibex (assembly GCA_006410555.1). NCBI lineage: Eukaryota > Metazoa > Chordata > Mammalia > Artiodactyla > Bovidae > Capra > Capra ibex. The sequence continues at coordinate 47,127,436 of SJYO01034137.1, read as the reverse complement.
GATCAAAACACCAGATGTTTTTCTATTGTTTCTTTTGTTATTCGAACTCCGATCTTGATCTCACTTTAACCCTAAGTAAGAACGGACCACACCTGTACTAGATTTTTCTTAGATCTAAAGAGTTGTTTTTCAGATATTTTTATTTTTTTTAAAAAAAGGAATCCCTGATTTCTCTTCCCTTTAGATAAATTAAAGAACCAAATCGTTCAATTGGTGATACTTTGAATTTCCGCTTTCATTTTAGATCACCCGGACCACGAAGGTACGGGTTAAAATTAAGAACGTTGAGAAGCTACTCCAGGGTCCGCCGCGATCACCATTTCTTGGACGGACGGTTACGTCCGCTATAATCTGAATCCAAGCTGGGGACTCAACCTTTCTAGGGGACCTCTTCCCGTGTCGTTGGGTGAGGTCATAAGGACGGACCTCTTAGGGTGCGTGTCTTGGCCCGATGTCAGGTGTCCCAGCGTTTCTCAATCTGTGTTGACTTCGTTGCATCATGTGTGTCGTGTATGTGTAATAGAGACGAAGTGTCGACTTCTTTTACTCTGAGGTTGTCTCGTTTACAGAATAGGATTTGGTGTATTGTCTCGACCTTTAGTTTGAGTTCAGGTAACTTTTGGTTTTAGGTGTGAGGAGGTGAGGCAGTAATCTTTTTCGACCGTTGCACCGAGTTCCGACCGTAAAATCGTCGTCACAAGTTGCACTCAGAGCCGGTGGGGTAGGTGATTGAAAGGGTCTCCCTCAGGTGAAAACGGACTATCTGAACCCCCTACGATTACAAAACAAACTTTTTTGTTTGAAGTGACGGTTCTTTTTGGTTCATTAATTATTGACGTGCCAAGATATGTCAGTCGGGTGACCACAGGTGTTCAAGTCGTTGACGTATAAGTTCTTCGACTCCTAGGACACGACACAAATTCTAGGTGCCAATCCCCTTGGGTGTCGACCCCCTCGACTCCAACATCTTGGCCCCTAGGCTTCCCGACTGACTCCCGGAACTCGTATGTGTCTAAAACCAAAGACGTGCCCTTCTCCCCCAGGACCTTGTTCAAGGGGCTCCTATGACTCAGAAGGATTTCGGACTCTACTTTAGTCTCCAAGTTGATAAAAAGTAAAGACGAAAGTTCAAAATTTCGAAAGAGAGAGACGATTATACCACCGACTAAAAAGAAAAAAGTTTCAAGTTTTTGCATATCTAAAAAGGGGGATTTACAGAGTAACATAGTGGGTCTACAAAGTTTTCGTACAACGGTAAAGGCTCTACAGTCCCCATCCGCAATAGATCGTCGACCATTTATAGTATCAAGTACGGGGTGCTCTCAATACCGACGACGGAGACAAGAGATACCGGTCAAGGGAACCGGAGGATGTCAATGTGGCGAAGAGAGTCGGGGAGTGTCGAGTTTTGTCCCGCACGTCGGGCAAGAAGAATTGGGAAATTGTTTAGTGAGATCCCTAGACGAAAGATTATAAGGTTCGAGAAGAGTCCCGTCCTTCAGTGTTGGGTGTTTACTTTTCTGGTGAAACCTCGTATAGAAATGGAGTTTTAGAGAAACCAGTTGTCTTTGGTTGTGTTATAACATTCGTTAATAGGAGGTCAATTTTTATTTATAAAAAAATTTTTTTCTTTTTTTGTTCAGAAACTATGAACCGAAATATAAAAGAAATCTATATACAGTGAAGACGACTTTTAAGTCCTCTGATCTGATTTTTCCACACTTCCAAGACTTCGGAGGGGTATTTTAGACGTAGAGAGAGAACTCTCTTTCCGTCAGGAATCCGTGTTTAATTTCGTGTTCATGAATTGTTCGGGTGAGAAGGAAGAGATAGTGGGGTGGGGGTAAGGGTGACGAAATTTAGGAGATATTAATCATTTTCGTCGGTGGTGAATAATTCTAGATTGATCATGTCTGTGATTGGATTCTGGAAGTAATAGAGAAAGTTAGGAGAGTTGTTTAAATCCTCTTTGATCTCCAAACCCCAATGTACTTCGGTCGTACTGTCGGTTCTAAGTTGGGATTCAGACTGTGGTTACAAGAGGAACAGTAGTAATGGGTCGCAGTGGTGTCAGTGCTTTATCAAAGTAGGGGGGTGGAGCGTTTTCTTCGCGAAGAAGTTCGTTTAAGGACGTCCAGTCCCCGGTGACGTCTTGGTGGACTTTCTGGAAAACGATCCAGTTGGACAAAATGGCATTTTTCATACCCTTTGTCCTTTCCACTTCTTTTTGGTGTTTCCAAGATTTCTTACGAAAGTGGAGACTGGAGAAAGGAGGACAGTCTCCAGTCTACTCGTCAGGGACCTTGTTTACCCTATTTAGACACCGGTCAAAGGGTAAGTCCACAAGTGTATTTCGACTGGACTGTTCAGAGCGGAAGTTCTCTTCCGCTGTACCCGAGGCACAGATATAATTAATTGGCTCCGGAGGGGACCCGTAAAGAGACGACCGGGAAGTGAGACCAGTCACTCAGTACTTTACTCCTGTTCCGAGGTCCCTCGACTTATCGTGTCGACGTGTCGGCACTTGGTCTTTACTGTTCTGTGTCCACCAAGCTTCAAAAGAGGGGTCCCCAGGGGAGAGGGTGTGTGAGGTGGTGGTACAGGGATTGACTCCCCTCGTGACTCCAGTAGGGTAATACCTCCTTCTTAGACCTTACAAGTAGGGTCGGTCTTGTTGAGTAGTGAACTTTGATTTCGGACTTCGGGAGATAGTGGTATTATACACACTCCGGAGTTTTTGTGAAATGGAAACAACTTGAAAGTCTGATTTTATGAAGTAAGGTGAACTCTCGCATCGACCGTACTCGTTGGGGGTCAAAAAGGGGTGCACGAAGTTCTTCGGGGAAAAAATTTTTTTTTTATAATAATTACCAGTTGTCTAAGGTTTGTCTTAAACGGACGGTTCTAAAGAAACCGTTTCTTTTCTATGAACCCAAAATTTTTATTCAGGGGTCGAAGAAAAACGATTTGAGAAGTAGATGTGCGAACTTTCTTTTAAGTACTCAGAGACGTTCTGGTCGTAAAAAAAAAAAGTTACTTAAGAATCGTGGGTGCCAAGTTTAGGTGAATGGGAGTCACAACCTCGACTACAGCAGGAGGTGGGGCTGGTGAACGGAGGCCACTGGGTCCACGCCCCGCACCAGCCCGGGTCCCATCAACCCTTCCCGGCGGAGAGGAGGCCCTACCCGACCTTCTCGTAGGACCAGGCGACCGGGCCGAGGAGGGAGATCCCTCCCGCCGCCCCGAAGGGGCCCTCCTCGTCCACTGAGAGGAAGTCAGAGACCTCCTCGTCCCTGAGACCAGGGACCGACAACTCTTCTGAGTTGAGCGACAAAATTTAGGCCCCGTAACCAGAGGGGGACTCCAGAGGAGAGAAGCCGCACTCCCAGGTTCCCCCTTCGAAGACAAAGTCCGGGTGGGGCTCTACGACTTGCACCGTGTCCCCTCCGGTCCAGTCTTAGACCTCGTCTCTAGGATGGAGAATTTCTTTGTAGCTAACGCGACACCGGTAAACTACGGAGGCGACCGAGTGATCCGCCCATAAGCTAAAGGAGGAGTAAGAGTAGTATAAGTAGGTTTCACAGGACTCACATCAGTAGGAGGTCCCGGTGCCGTACCGACTTCCTGACAGGGTCTCCCCGGGTTCCTGCCCGAAACCTTTCCTGAGGAGGTTGCCAACGACCGGACTGCAACAGGTTGCCCCTTCACGACGGATACACTTTTCGGGTGTGAGGTCCTTACGGGTCCAACGACACAGATTTATCTTTCCTTTTTTCTATAACATCGTATGCACAGGTGGGTGGTGGAAGAATGTTTCCACTCGTTAAATAAACTTTTGACTTTCTGATAAGTCTAGTCTAATTCAAAAGTGACCGTCCTTTGGTTTGTTTTGGTCTGAATGTGCTATTGACTTTTCGTAATATAACCTTAAAACTACGTTTGTTAGAGAATAATTTGTTACCCAAAGTTTCCGGTATACGGATGACGGCCTGTGAGTTTCGTCTTAAGACATGATGAACAAAATAGATTTACCGATATACTTTTGTGGATCCCTTGTTCCCGAAGGGACGATCGAGTCTACCTTTTCCTAGACGGGTGTTGTACCCGCTGGACCACAAGTTAAGGACCCAACTCTTCTAGGGAACCTCTTCCCATACCGATGGGTGAGGTCATAAAAACGAACCTCTTAAGGTACCTGTCTCCCCGAACCGTCCGATGTTAGGTACCCTACCGTTTCTCAGCCTGTGTCGACTCGTTGATTATGAGGGACTACTGAGTCACCATTTCTTCTGAGGACGGTCACGTCTTCTGTGCCCAAGTCAGGGATCCAACTCTTCTAGGGGACCTCTTCCTTTACCGTTGGGTTAGGTCATAAGAACAGACCTCTTAAGGTACCTGTCTCCTCGGAGCACCCGATGTGAGGTACCCCTGTTGTTTCTCAACCTGTACTGAATGGATGACTTGCGTTCGTGTGTGTGTGAAAATTGTTTGAGTTCTTTTGTATACGAATTTGTAAAGACGGTTTGTGGATTTATTATCACTCAGGAAAAATAAATTCTCGATTAATGTACGGTTCACGAATTGTAAGAAGTTGTGTTGAACGTTCCATCCCCGTCACTATACGGACTAAAAAGTCTCCTCTTTTGTCCAAATCTCTCCAATTGATTAGAAGAATTCCAACGTGTTATTATTAACCGTCTCAAACCTGAACTTAAGTCATTATTGTGGTTTCGGGTACGAGACTTATAGGTGCAGTACAGTCTTTTGGTCATGTGATATTAGTCAGGTGTAGGATTAATAAAATGTGATGTCTTGTAATCTTTGTAAAGCGACAAATCAGTGTACCTAATAATTGATTAAGTGTTTGGGACCATTTAGTTACAGTTTTTTGAGTTTCTTTATCTTTATGGATTCATAGTTTTTACAACTCGTTTACATCTTGTTTCCATTCCCCCCACCCCTATTCTTTCGTCCAATTAATTGACGGTGCCCAGTGTCCACTCTCTACAGGTCTTTGTAGACCTCGGTCCCCCGAGTGAACATGTGGAGGTGATCTTTTCCTGTGTCCGAGGTAAGTCAGAAGGTTTATAGGGTCGCTAGGTAATGAAATCAGTTACTATGTAAGATTTCTCTTATTGGGGCGTTTGTTAAAAATTTTTTTTCCTTGTTGGGCTTCTTTCTTTCGCAGACCGACCGAATTTATGTGGGTAAAGATAGGAGAGACCATATACCTGGTTTGTGGTCCGCGAGTCAGAGAGTACAACACCCTAGAAGAGGTGTCAGTCAGGTACTTTTCAGTCAATTACTGATTATTATATTGTCCTTTAAGTAACTGAGTATACTCCTGTTCTCTTAAAACGAGTAAACCCGACCATAAGGAGTGGAGGTACACCTAAAGACATCGTTATTATAAATAATTGTGTCAAGGTTCTTAGTTAGTCAGTCAGGGGTGGGGAAGTGTACAACAATGGTGGTGACGACAACATTAATCAAATCCCTTTGCTCACATCTTTCTTTTTGAAAACTAGGAAACACGTTATACGATACATTTGAACCATTCAAGATTCTTAATTTACGACCACGAAAGACCGTTCGTTCGTTCCTTACAATTTCTTCTATTCTCTCCTGAGTCTTCTAGACTCCTACAACTCAAATAATAGTGTAGCCTCCACAACGTCGACACTTTAAAGAAGAACTCCAATCTTTGTCTTGATATTTTCGAAGTTTCTCATCCTTTCGTGTTTAATACCGTCAATTTTCGATTTATTTTATCGGAAGATGAATTTACACTTAGTGATGGGACCGAAAACAGTAACACGTACTATCCTTTCGTCGGTCAAACTCAAATAGGATTTTAGGTTCCAGTAAACCTTTCGAATCACTATCTTTCTTGAATTAAATAAAGGATCTTTCTTTTGTTCCGATGTTTTACTCTACCTGTCACGGAAGGAGGGACCCCATAATCCTCCTAATTCGATCTTTTAGTGTATTTTACAAGTCGTACCCCGGGACGTATATTATTCACGAATCATTGATGACAAAAGATCCTCTGTCTTTTCTTATTAGAGTTTTTTACGTTTACACATGTAAGTATAAATTTACACGTCCTCTTAATAATGTTTGTGTAATACTTAATACATTAAATACTAGAGATTTAAATATTCTGTTCAAACTCCTTCTTTTGAAATAACTGATCCTCTTATTAAAATAAAAAAAATTACGTATGACTTCGTGACTCCCCACTCACCGTACTACACACAGTGAATGAAATTTAATCTTTGTATTTCCTTTTTTAATAATTCTACCGTTTTACAGTTGTCGAACATTTAGATCTAATGTTCGACGTATAAAAACTATAAATTTTATTACTTACGACCTCTCCCGCACCTCTTTTTCATTGGGAGGATGTGACAACCACCCTTACATTTAGTCATGTCAGTGATACCTCTTGACATACCTCCAAGGAAATTTTTGATTTGTGTCTGGACAGTATGCTGGGTCGTTAGGGTGAAGACTCGTATATACGTCTCTTTTGGTATGAAACTTTTCTATGTACGTGAGGTCAAAAGTATTGTCGTGATAAATGCTATTGGTTCTGTACCTTCGTTGGATTTACAGGTAGTTGTCTACTTACCTATTTCTACACCACATATATATGTGTTGCCTTATAACGAGTCGGTATTTTTTTCTTATATCATTACTACTTTCACTTTCTCCTCTGACTTTTTCAACCGAATTTCGAGTTGTAAGTCTTTTGATTCTAGTACCGTAGACCAGGGTAGTGAAGTACCGTTTATCTACCCCTTTGTCACCTTTGTCCCAGTCTGAAAAAAAAAGCCCCGAGGTTTTAGTGACGTCTACCACTAACGTCGATACTTTAATTTTCTGCGAACGAGGAACCTTCCTTTCAATACTGGTTGGAACTGTCGTATAATTTTTCGTCTCTGTAATGAAACGGTTGTTTCCAGGCAGATCAGTTCCGATACCAAAAAAAGGACATCAGTACATACCTACACTCTCAACCTGATATTTCTTTCGACTCGCGATTTCTTAACTACCAAAACTTGACACCACAACCTCTTCTGAGAACTCTCAGGGGACCTGACGTTCCTCTAGGTTGGTCAGGTAAGACTTCCTCTAGTTGTGACCCTAAAGAAACCTTCCTTACTACGATTTCGACTTTGAGGTCATGAAACCGATGGAGTACTCTTCTCAACTGAGTAACCTTTTCTGAGACTACGACCCTCTCTAACCCCCGTCCTCCTCTTCCCAACCTACCGTAGTGGCTGAGCTACCTGTACTCAAACCCATTTGAGACTTCAACCACTACCTGTCCCTCTGTCTGTCCCTCCGGACCGTACGACACCAAGTACCCCAGTGTTTCTTAACCTGTGCTGACTCGCTGACTTGACTTGATTTGACTTATGGTAAACGTCGTTGTACCTACCTGGATCTCTAATAGTGTGATTTACTTTATTCGGTCTGTTTCTTTTTATAGTATACTATAATGACTATGCACCTTAGATTTTCTTCTCTTCTGTGTTTACTTGAATGAAGGTTTTGTCTTTCTGTGTCTGTGTCTTGTGTTTGAATGTCGATGGTTTCCCCTTTCACCCTCTCCCTATTTATTCCACAAACCCCCATTGTGTATGTGTGATGATATGTATTTTATCTATTGGACATTCTTAGATAACCTATCGTGCCCCTGGATATAAGTTATAGAACATTATTACCCTTCCTTTCTTACTTTCCCTTTCCCTCCCTCCTTTCTTTCTTTTCCTTCCTTCCTTCTTCCCTTCCTTTCTTCTTTCTTTTTCATTTTATCTTATAATTCAACCCCTTAGAAAGATTGTAAACCTCCATCTTTTCCGGAAGGATTCTTATTATGGTTCTGGACTTTAGTATTTCCTTTTTCGGTTATTCAAACTGTTGGGATTTCAATATGGAAAATCTAACATTGATGGAAATTTTTACTTGTTGACCTATTTTTATACCTACCGTGAAATCTCTTTTATAAAAATGATCGAAAAAGAATAAACATTTTCTAGAGACATTTATGGAGTCGTCTTTTCTCGTTTCTTTACCGATAATTGGTAACTTTTCCACGAGTCAAAATGGTATTAGTATTTTTAATCTCACTTTTATACTTGTAAATGTGGATAGTCTAAGTGTTTATGATTTTTCTAATCTTCGGACATCCTTTACTTGTAACAACTAGTGTCGAGAGACATCCTAACATTCGACCACGTCCCAAAGACTTCCCACTCACTAACCAATTGCACGTGAGTTTACAATTTGACGTATATGGAAAAGAGTCGTTAAGATGAAAATTCTTAAATAGAAATTCTGTTTACTCGTAGGTTTGTTGCACATAATAAAACAAATGACGGTGTCATTAATATTTTCCTTTTTGGTCTTTACAAATTTACAAGTAGTCAAATAGTAAAATTATTCTGTCCGGTATATACTACGGTACAAAATATCGGAAGTTTATTATGATATTTCTATAGAATGACTTTCTACAGGTATGTTGTCACCACTTACCCATTTACCGGAGGCGACGGAGGATATGGGACGCCTTCACAATCGTGGATCAGGGTACGAGACCTTGACAGATTGACAAGGAGGTAGATCGGATCCTCTCACGTCCGACGATCATATGTCCCGGATCCGGAATCTGTAGAAGCAGTAAGGTCGCGAACCTACTACAGACTTTTCGTCTCTTAGGTACCCGAGGTCTCTTCTCCCACCGCCTCGATCCCGTCTTTTTCGTTCCTCGATTCAAAAGAGGTCTCAGTTCTGATTTTCCGTCGGAGTCACCTCGGGTATTCTACGGGTTACACTCAGGACTCTTACCCTTTCGTTCGGTCCTAAGTCGTAATTTTTTTCATCAAGTCTCTGTCTGAACACGAACTTAAAACCGAAACGGTGAAGTATTGAAGCTCTAATATCCGTTAAATTGAAAGGATTCGAGTAAACAGTGTAACTGTTTCCTTGTCTTGAATGGGGGACTCTGAGAACAACTCAAAATTAATTCTCTTGAAGACCTTTCACAAATTGTATTACAACCGTTTGTCATTCGAGAGTTATTTACAGTCGAGACTCATTGGCACAAACCGATATCCCGGCGAGAGACCAGAGACTCATCTCGCCTACCATACGTTTTCACACTCGACAAGGTCATGGGTCATTAGAGTAAGACAGGTCGAACATCTGGTCATGAGTCCCTTCGTATTTTCGTCTCTAAACAAAAAATTCGGGTCTTTACTCATTTATAGTTGACTACGGTTGGGTCTATGACTCGTACGATACCTGTTCGTTTCACCCGAAGTGCACTACCCTGATTCCTTACACGGGTCAAGGTCCGTAAAGTACTTTTTGGGTAGTCCTCCTAAAGTCTATTACTTCGGTAACTCTTTAGGGTTCTGAAGGTTTTGGGATCGTTAGACAAACAACCAAAAAGAGAAAAAAAAAAGGTTTAATGTGTTGGGAATTAAATTGAAAATTGTGGATAGACAAATTTTCTGATTGAGTGTTGTAAAGGTCGACACTTTGCTAATTGGACCTTTTTGGAGTTGGACCCGTCAATATAATGACTTATAAAAATACACCAAGGTTCTCGTTACAAAAGGTATCGTTCGGAGTCACCGACACGATTGCGTGCGTGTGTGTGTGTGTGTGTGTGTGTGTGTATGTGTGTTTGTGTGTGTATATGAGTGTGTGTATCAAACCAAAGATCATAGGGATCGGTTATACCGTCCTTTTTATTACTTGGAAAATATAAAACCAGTTGAACGAGGAGGGTCCCAGATCGGATCAAGGACCAAAACTGTAACTACGGAACGAATTAATCTTTGATGGTTCTATGAATTACCAGAATCTCGGTGACTTCAAACCCATCGAGGATTCTCAGGAATGTAAGGTTGTCCTTTCCCGAACTCGGGATACGATGAATGACCATCTCTAAAAAGTGTCTGACAAGTCACGATCAGTTCGACTTTATACCGGGGACAGATAAGTCCAGTAGTTGGAGAGGAGCCGTCTTCGGGTGGGCCCGTCCTTCGACCTCGACCTGTAACATTCTGAGAAACCCCGCACAAGGTTTCTTGACTTCCGGCAACCGTCCTATTTCTTTCTCCCGCATCCACAGTCTAAGTAGTCTACGGTTGTGACGGACCTTTCATAAGTCGACACTTTTTTTATCTGTTACAAGAATTATTTAGTTTGTTTGTTGTTGTTGTTGTTGTTTTCTTTTGGACGTTCGTTTCGTAATACTTTACGCTTCACAACAGGAGGAAGAGTCCTAAAGAGATTTAACAAAATTGTATTATAAGAAAATTTAAAGGAGAGGTTCAATATTCGTATTAATGTATTCGACATAATAATATTAGTATAAAATAGTTAAATCTAATTATCAACTTTATACGTATCCAATTTTGTTTTGTTTTTTTTTTTTGGTGTCTCCAATCCTGAAGGAACCACCGTATCACGGATTCTTAGACGGACCAGGCCCTTCTAGGGTGTACGGCACCTCGTTGACTCGGGCACGTGGTGTCGATGACTCGGACACGAGATCTCGGGTGCACGGTGTTGACGACTTCGGGCACGTGGATTCCGGACACGAGACGTGACGGTACTCTCCGGGTGTGTGACGTTGTCTCGCATCGGGGTTGAGCGACGTTGATCTCTTTCGGACGCGTTTAGTTGTCTGGGTCGCGTTGGTTTTTATTTCCTGAAAAAAATTTTTGTGTCCAATTTTTTTATTTTGATAAAAAATTCCAAAGTTTGAAAATAATAGGTTTGAAGAAAGTCTCGACTTTCATTAATCCTTTTAACTACACATGTAAGGACATCAGTGACGGGATCAAATGACGAGACCCGTGAATAGCCCTAGTAAGTAAGTGAGTAAATGATTTAGGGGAAATACCCCTCCCCACCACACTCCGTGACCGACTAGTTTTCCGGAGTAATGACAAGAGTGTCGGAGTGAGAGATTAGAGAAGGTAGATGGAAGACTGTGGTCGTGGTCTCAATAGGATAGGAGTAAAGAGTCTACTCCTTTGGTTCTGTATTTCCGATTCTCGAGACGGATCCCAATCCGACAATCATACGTCACCGTCCGGTCGGTCGAGGTCCCAGGGACGGGACGTGGGGGTCCGGTACGGTTGGTGAGGAACCGGACGGTGCGGTCCACTAAATATTCGATGTTTGAGAGAAAGGTCCGAGTGTAGGTGACATAGAAGTGGTCTAATAAATTATAACGGGTAGACAGGGTACATGAAACTACGAAGATTTGTAAATAAATGAGTGCAAAAGGACACGGATCTTTGTGAGGACTGGAAGAGTATGACTGGAGACTCCCCAAAAACTCTAAGGGACATCTAAATAACGACAAGAGACTAGGAGGTGTTGTAGAATCACTCACAAAGATCAATCGTCAGTGGATCAAATCGGACCAATCGACAAATGTACAAACATTTGAACTAAGTAATCAAGTAAACATGTAATTAAGTCTCTCGGTCCACGGTCGATTCGTGACCTGTCATACGAACCACCGTTCTTCGTTTCCCCGTCTCCTACCTTCGGAGGTTGGTCCTGTCAGAGTCTCAAATGCTGTCCCTCGTCGGTACCGACCCTAAGGTCCTCTCAACGACCTCTTCCATCATCTCCGGTCTCTCCTTCCGCACCCGGGGTCTGGAGTCCCGACCTTACCCGTCCGCAGCGTCTCCGACTGACACTTATCATTATTTGTGACGTCCTCGGTTTCGTCTGGTCTTCCTGTCCGGTCCTCGGACTGGATCGGTGTTTGCGTTGTGGGTCCAGGAATATCTTAGTGAGGAATTTCAAGTTAAATGAGATCATAAAAGTTGTCCTGTGAAAAAAAAAAACGGAAATAGATGTAGGTCGATAGAGGGAGTGTTGTGTGTTTACTAGTCAATTACCATAAACTCATAGAAAATTTTTTACAATATACTTCCGGAGACTCCTGTGGGGAGAGTGATTTAGGGTAAGAAAAACGTTGAATCGTCCCTCGTCCTCTCCATAAATATTTATGGTGATGAAGGATTCATTACACTGAGGATCTTTGTAAGAAATGACCATTCCTCGTGACAGAGGGGTAAAACGATCTGTGTGTTTCAATCCGTCTTTCTTTGTATAGCGTAAAATGATTTATTTTGTCGTCTTTTATCCATACCCGGACAGGACGCAGGAAGGGGTTTACCACCGGTGCGAGAAAAGATTACAATTAATAAGAAAAAACTACAAATTAAAGTTTCATATCAAACCTACCAAACGAATGTTCTATTTCAAATCCACAATTTTACAAAAAGGTCTTTTTTGAGTTTTATAATAGGTTGAAAAGAAGGTCTAGCGGTTGTATCTTTTCCAGTGGATCGAACCGAACCGAAAAACGAAAGGAAATTCAAGTCTTTGAATTTCTGTTCCTCCCCCCCGGAGTATATAAACAATAACAAAAGCAACAACTAACAAAGTCGGCCTTTCGAACCGAAAAGGTGTTTGTTTTCCGTTCCCTACAAAAGATCTTAAAGAGTTTCGAGCCTTCGGTATTGAAGACGGTTTACATTTGTTTTCGGTAAGACATAGTACAGGTATGTCTTACATATGTAGTAGCTAATTACCGTTAAGTCATTGAAGTCTCAAAATGAAATGAGTCTTATTTATTTCAAGTCGATCTCTTTCTTTCCATGAGTTCCTTTCTCTGAGACAAAATTCTTCGTTTCGAAAGTTTCGAAGACCGTAACTAACGGGTGTTATTTACAGTCTATCCTCCTTAGGACCAAGATGTAGATCTCTTCGAGACACTCTATTCCTCCAGGATATCTAACACTTCCTTAACTTACCCTATCCTTTCCCTTCTTTTTTCATTTGTCTCGACCCTTCCCTTCTCAGACCGAAAAATGACACCCCAGACCCATAAATCAATCAGTTGTTTAAAATAAGTAAGAAAGTCGGTCACTCGTTTAAATAAAGTTTCTTTTCAATAAGTTGCAGAAATATACGGTAGGAACTCTGTACGTGAATAATGTCCACCGTTCGTAAATAAATTAGATGAACAGAAGTCACTTTATCCGTTTATCTTCTTCAAATTTATCTTAAATCCTAGGGTCTCATGGTCGGTTTTTTCAGACCGACAAATTTTTGGTGGACGTGTGGTTTACTAGTGCAAATTTCAAGAGGGAGTCAAGGTGTTGTAAGATGTGGATTAGCGATTTCTCGGACGAAGTACTACAGGACGTCCCGAGGAGAGGGATCTTGTGAGGAACTGACCGAAGGATTGGCCTTTCCAGATGTGTAAGGACCTCTTTTCTGAAGGGTTCTTGGGATGTACGAGACAGGGACTTCCCTTTCGGAGTCTACCCGACGGTTTGGAGTGTTTTCCCAGTGGTCAAAGGTTGAAGGAGTCCTAGGGCCCCTCCTCTCCTCGTCCCGGACACGACGTCTCGAAGTCCTAGGTGGAAGGACGATAGTCTTTCTCTTTTCGGTCTCGCGAGTCGTCTTTAGTCTGTCGAAACCCGAGAGGGAAGGTCCACGTCCCGTAGTGGTTAGTCTCGACTGAACTACGAACCGTTTCGGTCCGACTACCTATGTTTCGTACGAGGAGTTACTCAAGGGTCAAATAAGTTAAATGAATTAAAGTCGGTAGACCGGTTTATAGTGCTGTTATGGTAGGTACAGGGTTTCCCAAACGGATTTCACCGAATGTTTTTAATATTCCTTTTAATTCTTTATCCCAGTGTTTCAAGGGGAAGGACAGAAGAAATCCCGGAGTACGAAAGATATGACCTCTTCCGTTACCGTTGGGTCAGGTCATGAGAGCGGACCTTTAGGGTACCTGTCTCCTCGGACCACCCGACGTCAGGTACCCCAGCGCTTCTCAACCTGTGTTGGCTTGTTGAAGGGAGAGTGAAAAGTGAAAGTACGTAACCTCTTCCTTTACCGTTGGGTGAGGTCACAAGAACGGACCTCTTAGGGTCCCCGCCACTTCGGACGACCCGACGGTAGATACCCCAGTGTGTCTCAGCCTGTACTGACTTCGCTGAATCGTCGTCGTCGACGACGAGAGAGATGAGGATCGTAATAATCGAAGAGCAGAGGTAACAAACCACACTTACGACTGGAAGTAAGGAATCGTATAAAGAGATAGATGGTAATGGATATGTAGTGACAGTGAACATATTAAAAGGGAGTAAGTAAAAAATACGGGATTAGGATGTCTAGGACGGTTTTTATGGTTTTAATTACGGGTCATGATAGTGTAGGGATTATAATATTGGAAGCATTGTGAACCAGAAATCGTTTTGACGTCGTAAAGAAATTGGTTAAAAGTATATACAGAGACAAGAGATACAGACGTACCGATCTAGAGTCTGTGTTCGATTTGAGAGAGTCTGACATGTGGAGGGAAGAAACCCTGGAGTCGAAGTTTTAAGTTTTTTCGATGTTGGTACAGGACGAAAATGAAGAGTAAAAGAGTGACCTAGGATGGGTGGGGGGGTTGGGGGGTGACCTAGTTACTGGTAGTAAGAAACTTTGTACAATCGTATATAGTGAGGGCTCCACTCCGGAGGTGATCCTTCGGAAGACGAGTAGAATAAAATGACGGGTGTAGACGGAAGTAGGTATAGAGGTCGGAATCGAGAGAACCGGAAGAGGGTCCTGTGTAGGAACCAGTCGTGTTAGACAGGACAACGAGGTAAGAGCTATAGACAGTAAAGTCGGGTTGAACCTATTTTCAGCTGTTTTGTAAGGGACATGGTGTGTCTAGACACTTCGGGTCAAAAGATAGGGGGAAGTAGGGAGTTTATTGTTGTGGGAGTGGGCGTTGTGGGAGTGGGCGTGGTGGGAGCTCTTTTTCTGTGTCGATTCCATTTGTAATCAGGAGAAATACAGAGGACAGTCATTCAAGAAACTTCCAGTTTGACTGAGTGACCTTTTCTGGGACTACGACCCCTTCTGACTTCCGTCCTCCTCCTCCTCTACTGTCTCCTACTCTGCTAACCTACCGTAGTGACTAAGCTACCTGTCCTCAAACTCGTTCGAGACCCTCAACCACTACCTATCCCATCGGATCGCACGACGTCAGGTACCCCAGAGTCTCAGTCTGTGATGACTCGTTGACTTGATTTGACCCTGAAACGAGACACTGCATGAATACTGTTAAGTTCCGTAGAGCCTAACGCGACTGTTTGTGATAAACCAGTATCGAAAAATCTATGTCATTGTGGAACTGTAAGGATGTCATAGTCCATGGTATAGGACAGTGTAGGTAGTTCTTACAGGTTCCACTCTTTCCTGTTGTAGACTTTGTCAAAATTTTCCATCTTTACGGAAAGGAGACTGTAGAAGTTCAGAGAGCATTGAGACGTTGTACAATATACGGTTCCAAATTCTTCCAGTACATCTTAAGTGTGTTAGGAAGTTCGTTTCATCTAATGACAAACGGTCTTAGATAAAGGTTTCTTGATAATTTTGTTGTTGAGTACAGTGTCCCGAGAAATTTCATAAGTCTTCCTTGGAAGTTACACCCATTAAATTTTTTTAGGAGAGAGGTTTGTCTTAGAAATAGAGGAAAGATTTACTTTGTAAGACTTCGGTCGAGTCGTAAACCGTTGTAAAGACTTCTAATTAAAATTAATCTTTTCATTCTCTACCTAAGATGTTTAGAAGGGTACGAGGCGGGGGTGGTATTTCTCCGGGTCTGTCTTCGACGCTACGTCTTTTGGAACATAAATTTCTCAGGAATTCATTTTCTGAGTGTAGTGTCATAGGAAAGTTCTGTCTCTTTAGTTTCTCGGTCTTAGACCAGGATGTAGTTGGGGTCCATCCCCTTGTGTCTAGACGACTCGTTTATGTGGACGATTCAGATTCCCTGATACTACCGATGAAATTTTACAGTGGAATCACTTAAGAGTGTTGTCAGGACATTCCATCCGTAACGATGGAGTGAAATGTCCAATCATTTGATTCTGACTCCGTCCTAGTAACGAAGGTTTCAGTGACCTATTGGAAAGTATTTGATGAAAGTTTTGTAAAAAACAGTAATAGAAGTGTAGTCTTCGTAATAAAGGTACGATGTCTACTTTGTCTTTTTATAAACAGACGTAATATTAAAGGTCAAAGTTTATTCAAGACTATTTTAACCTGAGGACTTCGAGATGCTCACTGAAGTAGTGGGGTATCCAAGACACGTTGACGAGTAGAGAGGTTAAGTAGAGTGAGTCGAGTTGTAATGGAAAAAAAGAGACAACTTTTTCTTTCTGTCTACGTCGACCTAAGTGAAGTCTGGTGACCTTATAATTAAACCTTCATTATTCCGTAGTTATCATAGGAACCGTTTTAAGTAAGGTGCAATTAAGAAGGAAACTTACTCTATACTCAGGTTCCTGAGAAGACCATGATTCTAGTGTAGTTTTGTTATTTTGTTCGGAGTAAATGACCTTCACAAACCTTTTCCGTATTGATAACACAGACGGATGTAGTGAACACGGTTATCTTACCCGAGACGTACTTTTCAGACCCATCTTCGTTGTTGTTGTTTTTGGATTCTTAGTTGTTCAGATATAATATCCCTGAAGGGACCATCAGGTCCCTGACCGTGAAATACGAGGGTTTCGTCCCTTGGACTCAAGTGAAGACCAGTCCCTTGATCTCGACTTTGACCTTGATCTATGACTTTGACTCTCAAGTGTACGGTGTTGCCTCCTAGGGTGTGTGGTGTTTTTTCTTTTTTTACAGACATAAGATTTGGACGGAAACGGAATGATACATGTCTTAAGACGTGTGAGTGGAATTGAATGATCCATTACCGTTTGTCACTCAGAAAGACATGAACAGAACGTCGTCACAACACTCTTCTGTCGTTCTATTTCACAACAATATTCTTAATTGTTCTATAGGACTTATTTGTTGTGCATATTAGTAACAGATTCATCAGTCGGAAAGGAGACTTGGGAATAGAAGAGTTATCAGTCTTTCTCGTGAGAAACTTTTTGTTTTTGAAGATAAATTTTAGGAAGTTCTCGACGGGTCACGGTTTCTTGGTTCAGGTTTGGGAATCGTCTCGTACTAGACGGGGATGGGGTACCGGAAGGGTCGGAGTAGGGGTGGTGGGAAGGACAAGTCATTATCCTGGTGCACATTACGGGGTTTTGTGTAATTGTTATATCATGCATCCACTATGCAGTATACGATGGGGAAGATATCCCTTACAAGTTGAGACGAGTTGAGTCTAAGTTTCTGTTAACGAGTGACTTCGAAAGGGTCTAATCCAAGGGATTGGTCACTCCCCACCTCAATCAGAGGAATTCTACAGTGAAGTGAATATAACTTAGTATTAGTTATAATTTGAGACTCTAAGAACTTTCATTTCTTACACAGGAAAGTGTCACGGATGCGTAGGACTGAATGTCATTCACA
Organism: Capra ibex; assembly: GCA_006410555.1. Classification (NCBI taxonomy): domain Eukaryota; kingdom Metazoa; phylum Chordata; class Mammalia; order Artiodactyla; family Bovidae; genus Capra; species Capra ibex. Next base: position 47,109,997 of record SJYO01034137.1, on the reverse strand, counting down.
CGTTTTTTCAAACGACCTATTTATCTAGAGTTGATACAAATTTATATTTAATGAATATGTATGTATATAATTATATAGTGTATATATACAAATCTTTTCTTCTAACCTTCTACTATTTTATCGTCACCACTGGAGACTAATCATATTAATATTCGACCTAAATAAAAGATTTGAAACATAATCTCTATACAATTTGAAATTTATACAAAAAATTTGAATAGCTTTTTTATTTACTTACTTAGTTGTATGAATGGAATAAATAGAAATAGGTTGGGAGGTGGATCGGGTTACGGGACGTATTTCTTCCACGAGTTATATACACAAACTTAATTTATATGAGACAACTTAACTTATTGACTTTACAGTTTAGATACGTAATTTTTCAATAAGTTATTTGTTTTGATCTACAAAGTTTTGTTAACCGATTTCAGTTAAGTTTACTAAAAAATTTAGAGATCTAGGAGAAACGAATCATCTCAGAAATCTTCTATGAGGAGAGTGAGTCCCTTGTGTCATTCTTACCGGTGGTAGAACTTAGTAGGTCCCTCTCACACGTTCGTTCGATGAATTGGAGAGACTTGGATTTCCTCCTATACATGGTGAAGATATATCGATTTTTAGTGTAACTACTCAATTTTATCTCTATTCGACTTTCTCAAAGTCGGGAACCTCATACTGTAAAATCTAAATCCAACTTAAAGTACCTCCTTCGGGTATGGATGGGGTCCTTACTCCGTTCATGGGAAGGCGGTTTGGTGGGACTGGGTAGACTATTAGGTAAACCTCATGGAGTCACTTACTTACGTACGTTGTATGAATGGAAGAAATAGAAAGAGGTTGGGGCGTGGATCGGGTTATGGGACGTGTTTCTTCCGCGAGTTATAGAGTCCATCTCTGATATGTTACCTAGTTCCCGTCAGAGGACATTTCATCCCTCGTTCACTGGACCATGGACTCACTGTCAAACCGTTTTAATAGTTTTTGAAGTATATTTTACGTAGAGAGACCGGATGGTTAAGGTGAAGGACCTTTCAGTTCACCACTGTACCGTATTTCTAAATCGGATTTTTTCTTTTTAGGAAGTGTTTAAATATTACTACTTTTTAACCTTTACTGTAACGACTGGTGACCCGTGTCACTCTTTAGGTGACCTACCTTATATGTTTGTAATTGCTACTACAACATCTTTATATAAATAACTGTCACTTTATATAAGTGTTGAATGATTTTTTTTTCAATGTTTTGTCATACACCTCACACTTAGGTAGTAATTATCTGTCTCTGTGTATGTCTATACCTATCCTTTTTCGAGACCGTCCACGTGTGTTTTGACAAATTATCACCAATAGAATTCACCGTCCTTTTACTCACCGACAAGAAAAGTTTTGACGGACGGTAGAAGACTACAAAAAGGAAGTCACTTGTATATTAATCTTTGTTAAGAGTATATATACTCCACTAAGATTTTTATTTGTTAGTTTGGTATTTGAGGGAGGACGTAGACGTGACCCGTGAGTGTAGAGGATTCGTCAAGAGGAATGTTCTCACTGGTGGAGAGTCTAGGAGTCTCTTTCGGACCTCTTTTGGCTCGGTGAAGTCGGGGCCACGGTTGTTTGACATGGACTCCAAGTAGTCCCCTCGTCTGAGTCTTCTTTGAAGTTCGGACCCAAGGTCGGGTCTTAAGTTCGGGTAGAAAGTCATTCGTGTCTCCGGTTCGTAGGGACCAGCGAATGGAGAGGGCTCCCGCCCCGGGGTGCGAACCGAAGAAGCATCCGCGGGTGGACGAGGGTCCACCGGTCTTTCCGCACCCATCCTCACTTCACACGCGGCCTCTCGCCCTTCGGACACGCGTGTATCAACCGCCGGTCCGGGTTGTGGCGGCCTCTCCACAGGACCGCCATGTCCTGGGCCGGGGACGGCGGTGACCACAGCTACAGCCGGTCCTTCCCCCGCTACCGGCCCTTCAGACACCCCTTTAGCAGCAGGTGTATGACCCAGAGGGACCCCTTCAGGACCCACCTCTACTACGGCAACCACGGGTGGACCCCTTACTCCCCCTGTTTTTCCACTGGCATCCTTCGGGTTCCTGCGCTCTCGGATGGGACCGTAGCGTTCCTCCCTTCCTTCGGGAGCTCCGTACTTTGAGGGGTGAAGGGGTAGGAGACCTTCAGACTGAGGACCAAGCCTCGCTGGTCACGTTGAAGTCGGCCGCAGTAGGGGGGCGGGATGGTGGGATAGGGTGTGCATGTCACGTTAACCAGGTCCTCGGGATTTAAGGAAGTGTATAGAAAAGTAAAGGGCGTGTTGGGACCCCTTCTTCGAGACCCAAGCTCCTTCCTCGTGGGTCAAGACGTTTAAACGTGCCGGGAGAGCGACTTGAATTGAAATCTGGGGTGACCGGCGGAATCCTTAGGGTGGAAGAAAAGACGGACCCTGCGAATACGCCGATTGTTAAGAATGGCAGGGGAACATCGTCCCCTTTCGTCACGCAAACCGTTTCCGTTTTTCGGTCCAGGGTGGGGTTCCCGCGAGCCCCTGTCGTCTGCTACGCCTGGTAAAGGAGGGGAGCCTTCCGTCCCCAGGCCACTCTAGGTGTGATGGTTACTGGGGACAAGCCTTCGACGATCTTTAGACCTCAGGGCGTGGTACTTCTTCGATTTGAATGCATCTCCAGCGACTTGACCCGTAGCATCTTCGCGTTCCTTTCGCAGTCGAAGTGCCGCCGACTCGAAAGCAGCAGCGGAAGGACGTCCTCGACCAGGGGAGCGCTGACGGGCATCCCCTTCTCGAGCGAACCCACGTCGCGGCGCCGGGCGCTGTCGTCGTCGTCGTTGTAATCGTCGTTGCCGCCGTCGCCGTCGCGACCGGCGGGCCGGCGGGCCAGGCGGGCGTACGAACGAGCCGGGACCCGACGGGGCGTTGTCTGGCGCAGGGCGGGCCGGGCGGTCGGGTGATCGCCGCGACTCGCCCGGAGCCTGGACCTAGAGGCGCCCACGGCCCCGCCCCGCCCTGAGACCCGGGAGGGTTTCGCGACTAACCGGCGCCGGAACCCGGGCCTGGGTTAGCGGCCGAGACTCTTTCAAGCTGTCGACGGTGGTGTAGACCAAGAGCAATTCAAGAGATTCCGTCGCCAGTGGCCTCGCCGCCCCCGACCTCTCCACTTTCGGGGGCGGTCCCCACTAGCCTTAATGAAGAGGAGGCGGAGGCGAGGGGCTCTCGAGCGCCCCGCCCCTCCAGTAGAGGCGGGAGGACTGCCCCGATGGGCCTCTAGGTCCGCTCAGGGCGGGACACCTGGTTTACCGGGTGTGCCAAGCTTCCGCCGCCGTGACGTCCTCTACTGGAGCCGAGGTTCCCCCTGGAGCTCCGCCGCACACGTCGACGGCCGACCGCGTTGCACGGGGCGGTCGGACCGTCCCGCTCCCACCACCCCCAATGCCAAACTCGGGACGGGACCCCAGGGTCCGCGGGCAGCGGGACTTGCAGTCCGAGAGCTCGGCTCTTCGTTTTCCGTGACAGCGTCGGTGTTGAAGGGCGCGCCGGCGAAGCGAAGTGGGTCTCTGCGCAACGCCTCTTGACGCCGAAACACACTTCGGACCCCTGACTGAGGATTTAAGGTAAGGCGGGGGGGGTGGGCTTCCAACGGAGGGTCCTCCTGCCCTGGCGGGCCTTCCTGACCCGGTGGCCCGGCTTTACGGACGGTCAGGCTCAGTTCTCGCAACAAATGGAAGGGGCCCCTTTTGGCGTGGGCCCTTCCCGTACTTTGCGATGTCACACGCTAGCCGAGACAAACCCCGCACCTTATTCCGTAGGCCAAACCTGTGGTTCGTCTTTGCCCGATCCGCGGTGCCACCTCTCTGGGACCCAGCCCGTAGCTTCGGCGAGAACTGGCGACGGTGTCTCCACCATTGGGCTCGAGAGGCGCCTTGACCTTTGGAGTGTTGGAGGTTTGGTCTACGGGATTCTCACACCCCCTTGGGGTAGATGGTATTGACATGGGAGTCGCTTCGAGGTCATCGACCTTCTCTAAAATAATGGTTAAAATAATAGTTCTCGAACTTTAAAGGGTCTATCAGACAAAAGAGAAAACCCTAGAGGGACCCCAGAAACCTTCGTTTCCATAAAATTTTCTTCCCTTTTCATTTGGGAACCTTTACGGAAATCCTTGCGAGTTCTTTGTCTAAAGGAAAACACCCACAATAAGGGGAATATGTTTAGGAATGGTCGGGTGTCCCGGTTCGGGACTTTTGAAATTTTTCTAGTCTGACACTCTGAGTGTCTCAATTGTGTTTTACCTTTTGACCGGATTTCATCAAACGAAGGAGTTTGACACTTCTGGATATAAACTACAATGTTTTTACATAAACACAAACGTATATAATATAAGAGGAAAGAAAACCTTTGTCTAATAAAAGTAGTATGACTCCTCCTTTATCGAGTTTCTGTGATCCACTGAACTGAACGGGTTCAAGTGGATTTCAATGAGACACTATACTTTAGGAAGTGACTAAAAACATCGAGAACGTTTAGAGAGTTGACTCTTATTATTATCAATTGTAAATACTTCACCATTATTCGGTATTCAATCACTCAGTCCGTCTGGGATTCTACCGGGAGTTGCTGGGGGTAAAGGATCACAAGTGAGGGAACATATTAGAGAAGGGGAACTCACATCCGACCGGATTACTGAAAAAAAAATTACATTAAAATAAATAAATAAAACGAATAAAACCAACGTGATCCAGAAATGACGACGCACCGGAAAAGAGATCAACGTCACTTGTCCCCAATGAGAAACAACACCACCCACTCGAAGAGTGACACCACCGAAGAGAACAACATCTCGTGCCCGAGATCCCGTGTACCCGAAGTCATCAACGTTGAGGACCTGAGGTCTCGTGTCCGAGTTGACAACACCGGGTGTCCGAATCAACGGGAACCACACACCCTAGAAGGGTGTAGTCCATAACTTGGGTACGGAGTAAGTAACTTCCACCTAAGAAATGGTGACTCGGTGTTTCCTTGGGGGACGACGGCGACGACGACGACGATTCAGCGAAGTCATCACAGGCTGAGAGACGCCGGGGTATCTGCCGTCGGGTGGTCCGAGGGGGCAGGGACCCTAAGAGGTCCGTTCTTGTGACCTCACCCAACGATGAAGGAAGAGGTTACGTACTTTCACTTTTCACTTTCACTTCAGCAAGTCAGCACGGGTTGAGAATCGCTGAGGTACCTGACGTACGTCGGATGGTCCGAGGAGACAGGTACCCCAAAAGGTCCGTTCTCATGACCTCACCCAGCGGTAACGGAAGAGGTCCTTGGGGGATCACTGAAGATTTGGTTTCTTACACCGTTGTCTCAACTCATTAGTAAAGGTCATAAACCGATTTAGACAGAACGACCGTCTGAGAAAGAGGGACCAAAACTGCTTCGTTCGCTAATACGACCCTTCCGGTCATACTGTTCCTTGACCCCCGTCGGAGACCGGTTGTAGGTTGTTTCGTGACTTAAGACGGTTGTTGTTACATTCACACGGACCTTCCTCTAGGAAGGGGTCAGTATAGAATTCAACAACAACAAGTCAACGGGTCAGCACAGGCTGAGAAACGTTGGGGTACCTGACGGTGTACGGTCCGGAGGGACAGGGAGTGGTAGAGGACCTCAAACGGGTTCAAGTACAGGTAACGTAACCACTACGGTAGGTCGGTAAGTAAGAAACGGTGAGAGAAGAGGAAGACGGGAATTAGAAAAGGTCATAGTCCTTGAAAAGGTTACTCCTTTTCAAGTGACCTTGTCTACCTTGTCGGTGGACAAGCGTAGTCCACCGATCTTATGACCTCGAAATCGAAGTCGTAGTCAGGAAGGATACTCATAAGTCCCAACTAAAGGAAATCCTAACTGACCAAACTAGAGGAGCGACAGGTTTCCTGAGAGTCCTCAGAAGAGGTCGTGGTGTCAAGCTTCCGTAGTTACAGAACTCTGTCGTGGACCGACTGTGGACCTGACGTCAGAACATTCTCTGTGACTTCGTCTCCTGGGAGTGATTTGTCCTAAGTGTAAACCCTGGGTGTCTATGATACTCTTAAATTATTTTGGTACAATAAAATTTCGACAATACCAAACCCTATTTAAACAATATGTCGTTATCAATTCGGTGTCTCGATCTGTGGTACGATTTCTTTAGTTGTGAACTAAAGACCCAATTTGTGTGTGTGTCTCAATGACGATGTATCGATCATTCATGTTCTTGCACTAAACTTGAGTCAAAACAGACTAAAGATTTGGAGACGAGAAATCATGATTTAGTGTAACGGTGTTCCGGGAGACGTTCCGACGAGTCCGGAAGGAGAGATCGGTACCAATAGGAAAGTCCACTCTGGAATCAAGAGTTTACGTTGGATATAATACCAATCCTTGTAGGAATATACGGAAAGGGTTAAGTAGAGTAGATCGGTTTTGGATGAGTAGTAAGTTCTGAACTTAGTTTTAGGAAGAGAAGTCCTTCGGAAGAATCTTTGTTCGGATTGTGTCTTCTGGGAAAAGACAGGGTGTACGGGTCACGAACAGTAATAGTATACAGGACAGTAGGGATCAGAGACGCACAGGGGGAGGGGTGGTGGTGGTGCGAACCTCTTATCCCTGAACCAGAGTAAGTCCCGGACGATGTCACGGACAGACCGGACAACCTTCTGTGAATTTCTTCATAGACAACTTACTCACTTCGGTTCGTTCCGTTGGATCCCGATCCTAGGTACAGACACCGAGTTTACTTTGTAAGAACAGGGATGTGGTGGAAAGGACAATTAGACTGGACTCAAAACATTAATAGAAGTAGTCCGACAGATCACTGAATGGATGGAACCGAGAGGTCAAAAACAGTAAGAAAGTAAGTAAGTGGACGAGATGTTGATAAAGGACCCTCAAATGGTACTGTTTGTGTCGAGACGTTCTTTATTACCTCACGTTCTACATTGGGAAGTGGAATGTTTAGAGTATTAGTCAACGTTTTTGTTTCGTTCTTATACTTTTTTTTTTTTTCCTGGTTACGACGTTCCATTGTACGTAAATTATCTTTTTGTCCGGTTTTTTACGGAAACTTGACTCTCTGTCAGTGATCCACACTTAGACCACAATAGACTTATATTTTCTTCATCTAAGTTTCCGTTCTCCGACTTTACTCGTCAGGACTGAGGACAAACGATTCACCGGTTTAATAAAAACTTTGTACTCCGAAACCTGTCGACACGAACTCGTCTATAAGGAACATTGAAAATAAGATTATAATAAAAATTTTCTGAGATACCGTGGGTTTCTTACTAAAGAAGAAATTTTACAGTGAAACCCGGACCTCTTTTTCTTTTTTTTTAGACAGTACCGATAAAGTTACCAGTTTCATTTATGACTTCTTTATAAAGAGAACATAGGAGTCGAGGTCTCATCTTAAAGGTACTGGACGGTCTGATCGATTTCTCCGTCTCCGGGGAAAGACCGGCCTTCAATATCTCCTGAAGAGATCTGTGAAAATCAGGAGAACCTGACCTAGAAGTTCATTAACGAACTCTCTCTTCTAAGAGTTGACATCAAAAATTAGGGTTCGGTTCCTACCATGGTCTGTGGAACAGCTATCTGGAACCGTTCAGAGGTTTCAATGTGTGTGTGTTTATATATATATCACCAATATAAAAACAATATTTATGGTTCTGACGTTCTTACTACTATGAAAGATAATAAAATTAGTTCTCTTACTTTTGTGTAAACGAGGTGTCACACCGTTTATCTAAAACCATAAGTTTCGGTTCAAGATATATATCTTACCTGAGCACACACATGTACAAATATAACCTCTACCGGAACCGTCTTTTACAAGACCAAGAACAGTGTGTGTCACTAAGAAACGTATTGAAATGAGAGATAATTTAAGGTCTGACCCACAAGATCGTACATCACTTTTATCTCAACATGTTTAATCGTACAGAGGTGTCTGAGTCCTACCTGACTTTGGTAGGTATCCGGACTCTTTTTGGTGACTCTGTAAGGATGACGAACCTAATATAAACTTCCAATAATGTTACATCTACCCTACGAGATGAAAGTTTACTGGAGGTTTATATAGGGTTCGGGATTTAGAAGTGAACTCAAAACGTAAATATAAGGTGAGGGACGACTTGTAGGAATCCTACCGTGGCGTTTAGGCGTAAATTCACAATCCCTTTAATTTTACCTCCTTCAGGACAAGTCCGAAGTCTTCGTCCTATCGTCCGGAGACTGGACGAGGACTGGTAGGATCTACGAGGGGTCTAAGACGCAGACGGACATTCGTGTCGTTCAATCCGTCGTGAAGTCTATTCTTTTTCTCACCCAGAACCTTAGAGAATTCAGGGATTCCCGGACTGGTCGGGGGGTCGTGACTTCTTCAGTATACTGAGTGTTTCATTTTGTTTGTCGTAACATTTTAAATTTTCTTTATGGTCTTTACTGTGAATTGGAGTAACTTTGTTTGTTGGGTTAGTTGTTCACTCGTCTGCTGGATTTGTCTGTAAAGAGGTTTCGTCTGTATATCTACCGATTCTCCATGTACTCTTCTACAAGTTGTAACGATTCATGATCTCTTTACGTTTAGTTTTGATGTCACTCCATAGTGGAGGGTGATCGGTCTTACCAATAATGGTTGTTTAGGTGTTTGTTATTTCCGACCTCTCCCACACCCTTACATTTGACCATGTCGGTGATCCTCTTGTTATACCTCCAAGGAATTTTTTGATTCTTATCTCGATGGTTTACTGGGACGTTAGGGTGAGGACCCGTATATAGGTCTCTTTTTATACCAGGTTTTCGTATGTACGTGGTAACGTCGTGACAAATATCCTCGGTTCTGTACTTTAGTTGGATTTACAGGTAGTTGTCTCCTTTCCTATTTCCTCTACAGCATGTATATATGTTACTTTATAATGAGTGGGTAATTTTTCTTAATTTATTACGGTAATCGTCGTATACCTACCTGGATTTCTAACAGTAGGACTCAGTTCACTCAGTCTCCTCGTAATAACATACTGTAGAAAATATACATCTTAGATTTTTCTTTACTATGTTTACTTGAATATTTTGTCTTTGTCTGAGTGTCTGAGCCTCTTACTTACACACCAACGGTCCCCCTTACTGTCCGCTTCGTGAGTAATCCCTCAAACCCTACCTGTTACATGTGTGACGACATAAATTTTGCGTATTGGTTGTTCCTGGATGACATACCGTGTACCTTGAGATGAGTTACAATACACCGTCGGACCTACACTCCCCTCAAACACCCTCTTACCTATGTACATATACATACCGACTCAAGGAAGAGACAAGTGGACTTTGATAGTACTGTAACAATTAAACGATATGGGGTTATATTTTAATTTTCAAGATTTTTATACATTTTATGAAAAAATTTTTTCTTTTTGGTCTCGACATAAAAACGTACGTTTGACTACTACCATCCTGGGGGAATTTACCGTTAAACTTTAGAGAAGGTACCCCACCTACGTGGCAGGTTCTGACAAGGGTTAACCCTGAGGTCTAACGACAATGACTCCCTGAAGGACCATGACAAATTCAGACCTACATCCAACCGGGTCAAACTACTACATATGTGACGATGAAGAGAGATAACAAAGATAAAGAAGAGAAAACAAGTAGCATATACCTTTAATTCAGTTTTTTAGACATTTTTAAACTTTAATAAGTAAACACTCATTACTCACCAAATAAAACAATTACTTACCAAGTTTAGATTTTATTTTCATTAGGAAAACCGGTTTGTATGCAACCACGATACTCGACTTAAACATTTTGTTTTGTGTTGAACAATTCTTCTTTCTCCAATTCTAACTACTCCAAAAATAAGGATCTACCCTTCTAGACAGAATGACGAACAATCAACGATATCCTCCGTGTAGGTGACCTAACACACTCTTAACCCTGGGGGTTTAATTTCACCCGACTTGGAAAACTTTAATAACTTACAAACGTCGAGCACGGTTAACTCTTTCCTATTTTTACATGGTGCAACCCAGACTCTCCGACCTAGGAGGAGAGACGTATAGTAGTCCATGTACTTCGGTTTAATTTTAACTAACTTCTCTTCCGTTTTGATCTCTTTATTAATACACTAAAAGTTCCTACTGACAGGTACAATGTTACAGTTTTAATATAAAATTCACTGATTCAGAGGTGAACGGTCAGCTATTACCTTTTTTCGGCGACATTTCCGACGTGTTCGATTTATATCTTTCGTCGTGTCATTCCAATTGTTCTTCCATCAAGTAGGTCGCTATCGACTTAGTCCCATCTGACCCTGGGACCGCGAACCCTATACCTATAGACCCTACTATCAAGTTTAAGTCTCCGTCTCCTACTACGTTCGAGCTCTCGTGTTGGATCGAGATATGTTCGGTTCCTCCTTAGTTTGGGGGATTGAAAATACGACTCAGCCGTATCACACCTCTTACCTTTGACTACGAGTTCCCTTACAGTATTTCTTCCTATACGAACTCCTATTATGGGTCATACTTTAATTGTTGTAAGACCGACCACGTGCCCCTACTGGGTCTCCCTACAACACCCCTCCCTCCACCCTCCCCCCAAGTACAAACCCTTGTGTACATGTGGGCACCACCTAAGTACAGTTACATACCGTTTTGGTTATGTCATAACATTTCATTTTATTTCAATTTTTTTTTTTTCTTTCTTTAATTGTTGTAAGATTCGTCTAAATGAGTCTCCCGACTTCTCGGGGAATGAAGAGTCTACCACACACATATACTGTGACCCCGTCGACCTTAGGAGTATCTACCCCTACTGCGTTTATTTAAACCGTGATAGTCGTTACTAAGAAACCACGTTGTTCAAAAATCCTTATTTTCAGTTTCAGGACCTCTGAGTTAAGACGATCTTCACCACTAACTTCCCACGCAATTCTTTATAGGAAATTTTAGGTGGACCGGACCCTCACTAGCGGGAACCATACGTAATTTCCTGACACAAGACTCTGACTTCCTTTTCCGATACTTTTCGTGATAGAAGCGTCTCGTGTACTTACTCTACAATGTTTATGGAAATTGTCATGTTTACTCTTTCTTCTAGAAATTTTACCGGGGAGGTTCGATGTTAGTACGGTAAAATTGGGATAAAATTTATTCTACCCGTGAGGGTAGTTAATTCATTAACTACTTCAGGTCGTTGACTCACTGAATCCTCTTACCTTAAAACTTTTTATCCTCCTGTCTTCCTTTTTTTATTTTCGTTATTGTCCCATAGATCTTTCCTGTGCAAATACCGAGTGTAATTTCTCTCTCAAGGATTTCTCTTTTAACTACCTCATTGTTGATTTCTTAATACCCTTTACATGACATTCTTACCTAATCTATATTCTTTCTGAAGGGTCTTTTGACAATTCCCATTCCTTGTTCTCCTTCCTTTTCCCCCTGGTTCTCCTTTATTAGGTAAATTACTGTTATTACCATTTTTACTCAGATTCATTAGTCTAAACAAGGGGTTGGGGTAAATAGGGACCTGTCTATACCCCTTTTAAATTTTGTTTGTTACTGAACACCCTGTTCGAAGTCATTTAAGAAGCCGACCCTTTCTATCCGCCGGAGTAAAATTTCATTATTAAAAAAACTTTTTACTGAGTGGTTAATGAAAATCCCGTAATAAACTATGGTCCCACCTTCGGAGAAATCAGATACCCTTAGAGTTCTTAAAATTTCTGTTTTTTTATTATTACTGTCCGGAATCTCCATTTGTCTGTTTTCGACATGTTTGGTTTTGACTAAAGTTTTATCCCGTTAATGGAGTTTTTTGAATAAGTCATTACTGACAAGAAGAAGGTCTTATATATTAACTTAAACTGTAGCACCGTCCGTACTGAAATTTAGATCTTCGTCCTTCTATAGTTAAACCTCATATACGAAATGTTGACCGTAGAGAACATTAACATTCTTTCAGTTAGTACGGGGGGATTTTGAAGACCGACGATGGTTTAATTAAGTCGATTTTGTTATAGTTTAAGGACTCCCTGTCTGACTTTAATGATTTTGATATGTTCTGGATAATCTCCGACCTCATAATTAACGATGTAGATGACTTACCTTATTGGAACATACCGGTCATTTTTTTTTTTTTCTACCGAGAACCTCTTTCTGACATCTAATAATCCTGATTCTTCCACCGTCCATACTGAAATTTGTCAGACGACGTCAAAGACTATGATATTGAAATTATCTTACTTATGTGTCGGTAAGTCCTGTTACCATACGTCATTGACTAGTCCGGTCACGAAAGAAATGAGATGAGTATCTTCTTATTAGTACCTTAGTTAAATGAAAATGTACCGTCCCCACTGTTATATGCAAGTGGGTGAACGGTGTCCCAATACACGGGTCAGGATAATAAACAGTTACTGAACCTCGACTTGTAAATCTAGTGTACCTTTACAGACTACTACATTTTTATAAAATAATATAACTACTATAATACTATGTTCCTGGTTGGCTCCTTTGTCACAATTTTGAGATTTGGTTACACAATCATAAAATTTCTTTATTTCCTATCCTCTAATTAGGGAGGTTTTAAGTCCCTGGACTGGTCTGACATTTTCAAAACCCTTATGTTACCCAATTTCTTGTATCTCTCTACATCAGGGAATGGATCTCGGTCTGTAGGACTTTACGCTTCAGTTCACCCGGAAGCCTTCGTAATGATGTTTCAATCACCTCCACTACCTTAAGGTCGACTCGATAAAGTTTAGGATTTTTTTTACAACAACAATTTCACGACGTGAGTTATACTGTCGTTTAAACCTTTTGAGTCGTTGTCGGTGTCCTGACCTTTTCCAGTCAAATGTAAGGTTAAGGTTTCTTTCCGTTACGGTTTCTGACAAGTTTCATGGTGTGTTAACACGAGTGAAGTGTACGATCGTTCAATTAGGAGTTTTAGGAAGTTCGACCCTGTCATGTACTTGGTTCTTGAAGGTCTATATGTTCGACCTAAATCTTTTCCGTCTCCTTGGTCTCTAGTTTAACGATTGTAGACAACCTAGTATCTTTTTCGTTCTCTTAAGGTCTTTTTATAGATGAAGACGAAGTGACTGATGTGATTTCGGAAACTGACACACCTAGTGTTGTTTTACACCTTATAAGAATTTCTCTACCCTTATGGTCTCGTGGATTGGACGGAGGACTCTTTAGACATACGTCCAGTTCTTCGTAGGTAATCTTGGTCTGTACGTTGTTGTCTGACACTTTCCTCATACAGTTCCGACATGTAACAGTGGGACTAACAAATTGAATATACGTTCAATAGGACGAACAAATTGAATATAGTACACTTTACGGTTCGACCTACTTACTGTTCGACCTTAGTTCTAACGACCCTCTTTGTAGTTATTGGAGTCTATACGTCTACTATGGTGAGATTGTCGTCTTTCACTTCTCCTCAATTTCTCGGAGAACTACTCCCACTTTCGCCTCTCACTTTTTCGACCGAATTTTAAGTTGTAAGTTTTTTGATTCTAGTACCGTAGACTAGGGAAGTGAAGTACCGTTTAGCTACCCCCTTTTCCCCTTTGTCACTATCTAAAATAAAATACCCCGGGGTTTTAATGACGTCTGTCACTGACATCGGTGCTTTAATATTTTACGAACGAGGAACCTTCTTTTCGATACTTTTTGGAACTGTCACATTTTTTTCGTCTCTGTAGTGAAACGGTGTATAAGTTTCGATACCAAAAAGATCATCAGTACATATCTATACTGTCAACCTGGTATTTCTTCCGAGTCCAGGTTTCTTGACTACGAAAGCTTTACACCACGACCTCTTCTTGGAACTCTCAGGGAACCTGTCGTTCCTCTAGTTTGTTCAGTTAAGTTTTCCTTTAGTTGGGACTTATAAGTAACCTTTCTAACTACAACTTCGACTTCGGTATGAAACCGGTACATTACGTTTCTCGACTGAGGGACCTTTTCTGGGACTACGACTCTTTCTGACTTCCGTTTTCCTCTTCCCTGCCGTCTCCTGTTCTACCAATCTATCGTAGTAACTGATTTACCTATACTCGTTTAAGGCCCTCTATCACCTCCCGTCTCCTCGGACCTCACGACGTCAGGTAACCCAGTGTTCTCAGTCTGTACTGAATCGTGGACTTGTTGTTACTTGTATTTCTCTATAATGGATTCCGTTCACCACGGTCACCATTTCTTGAGAGAACGGTCACGTCTTCTGCATTCTCTAGACCCAAGTTAGGGATCCAGTCCTTCTAGGTGACCTCATCTCTTACTGTTTGGGTGAGGTGATAAGAACGGACCTCTTAGGGTACCTGTCTCCTCGGACCGTCCGATAGCAAGCACCCCAGTGTACTGACTTCCCTGAATCGTACGTGTGATTGTTTTCTATTACTTTAAATTTTCAGGGGTCTGTTTTTTCCCTCCGAGTCTTTAAATCTTCCGATAAACCAAAGGCCACTGTCGTATAAGGTGTAAACCCGGTCTATAATTCAAATGAAATGTTTCATTGATCCTTTTTCATATTTAAAGTTACCGGACTACTCGTTGTTGTCCGAAAAATACGGTGATTTTCACGTTAACAATAACGACAAATCGACGATTCAGTCCAGGTTGAGAACGTTGGGGTTCCTCGGGTGGTCGAAGGAGACAGGTACCCTAAAGGGTCGATCTTTATGACCTCACCCACCGGTACGAGAAGAGGTTCCCTAGAACGGTTGGGTCCCTACCTTGGGTACAGAGGACGAACCATCTACCTAGGAAATGGTAACTCGGTGGGTTCTTCGGGGTGCCTCCTTCCATTTTCATCGGTTAAACGTCTCAATATACGACCCTCAACCACTACCTGTCCGGACCTCACGACGTCAAGTACCCCAGTGTTCCTCAGCCTGTGCTGACTCGGTGACTTGACTTGACTGACTACGATAAATAGTCCATAATTTCGTGAGTACCACCGAGTCTACCATTTCTTAGACGGACGTTACGTCCTCGAGGTCCAAGTTAGGGACCCAACCCTTCTATGGGACCTCTTCCTTTACCGTTAGGTGAGGTCATAAGAACGGGTCTCTTAAGGTACCTGTCTTCATGGACCACCTGATGTCAGGTGCCCACGCGTCTCAACCTGTGGTGACTTGCTGATTGTGAAAGTGAATAGTCCATAATTTCGTTCTCTTAAATTGATTTACAGTACCAGTCATCGGTTACCTACCGGTGAACCGAAGGGGATACCCATTTCTTATTGACCGTTTAAGTGACGTTTCACGATACCCCTTTCCTTAGTACCAGTCTATAAAACCTTTAACGAGTTTGATAATTACAAAGTCAGATAGTACATCTACAATTATCACAAGGTTTAAGATATCTTGCTACCATATTGAGATAATGTCTACTTGTTTGGTATTAAGTTCGGAATCTTCAGTTAGGTCTGAGATCACTGAATTTTCTAAACTGAGATGTCTGTGTGGTTTTTATACCGGTAGACCCTCTTTTTCGTTGTATGTCCACCCGAGTCCTAATTCCACAAAGAAAATTGATACCGAGAGTAATTTAAACAATAAAATTGTATCGACTAGACAGTTGTATAATTTGTGTCTTCGAACGGTGTTGATCAGTTTCCTGTTGACCGTGTACTGTTCGACGGACTCGTTTATACCGTTAACTAATATAACCAGGCAATTAAACTCTATTTCCTACGGTTATATATATAAGACGACACCTATCGATAAGACATATAAATCACCGGTGAGGGAAATCCTTTCGGTTAGTCTGAGTATTATAATTTTGTAACATTATTAATTAAATATAATACCACAAGATGAGATTTAAGTCTCACTGTTACCCAGTGTAAAATTTCCATTCAATTATGTTCTTAAACGGATCCTTGTATTATGTGTTACCTAAAAAGTATAAAGAATGTCAGGAGTTCAACGACCAAACTGACTTTCTTACTTACCAAACGAATTTGTCGTTAATTAATTTGAACCTCTCCGAAAATGTTTTTAACCTCCTGATTGTTGTAAGTCTTTTGATTCTAGTACCGTAGACCAGGGCAGTGAAGTACCCTTTATCTACCCCTTTGTCACCTTTGTCACAGTCTGAAATAAAAACCCCCGAGGTTTTAGTGACGTCTACCACTAACGTCGGTACTTTAATTTTCTGCGAATGAGGAACCTTCTTTTCAATACTGGTTGGATCTATCGTATAAGTTTTCGTCTCTGTAATGAAACGGTTGTTTCCAGGCAGATCAGTTCCGATACCCAAAAAGGTCACCAGTACATACCTACACTCTCAACCTGACACTTCTTTCGACTCACGACTTCTCAACTACGAAAACTTGACACCACAACCTCTGAGAACTCTCAGTGAACCTGACGTTCCTCTAGGTTGGTCAGGTAAGATTTCCTCTAGTCAGGACCCACAAGTAACCTTCCTGACTATGACTTCGACTTTGAGGTTGTGAAACCGGTGGACTACGCTTCTCGATTGAGTAACCTTTTCTGAGACTACGACCCTCCCTAACCTCCGTCCTCCTCTTCCCCTGCTGTCTCCTGCTCTACCGACCTACCGTAGTGACTGAGTTACCTGTACTCAAACCCATTTGAGACCCTCAACCACTACCTGTCCCTCCGGACCGAACGACGCTAAGTACCCCAGAGTTTGTCAGCCTGTACTGATTCACTGACTTGACTTGACTTGACTTGAACTTATGACGGGAGTTATAAAATTCATCGTCTAGATATCCACATAGTCTTTGAGGAAACTACTTTTACTGATATGGTTTGGATGTCTAAGTATTTTGTCTGAAGGTAGGACTCTGTTGACTCATGGTCCTTTAATAGGACCCTCGTGGTGTCGAGGAAAGACTCGAGGAAGACCCCGGAACCCTGACCTAAAGATAGATATAGATTTGTATGTGAATGATTTTCTAACTATACACGACAAAGTTGACCATAACCTTTATTTTACGGAGTACCTGTGACCTAATTAGTTTCTTGTGAGGTCAAATCACAATTTTCCCTAAAGACAGGTACCGCCCCATCCCCCCCCACGACAATATCTGAGTCTGATGGTTCATCTTTATACTCATTAAAATGTTTTATTTCCTTTCCTA
Organism: Capra ibex; assembly: GCA_006410555.1. Classification (NCBI taxonomy): domain Eukaryota; kingdom Metazoa; phylum Chordata; class Mammalia; order Artiodactyla; family Bovidae; genus Capra; species Capra ibex. The sequence continues at coordinate 47,092,849 of SJYO01034137.1, read as the reverse complement.
CTAGATGAATAATTATGTGTCCTAACGTAACGGGTCAACACCTAAGAAGGTACACATTGACCGTTTCACGCTTCTCCTCTTGGAGGGTGGAATGACTTCCAATCTCCACTACGTCCCAAACCTAGGTGTTTGCTATATGTACGTTAACCTCAATTTCAGACCCACTTCGTCGGATTACCAGGAGGGTTTGGACGACTACGTTGACACGTCCCCTTCCCGTTGTGACGCAGTCACTACTAGGGACCTGTCCTTTTTCCCTGTATGCACGGTAATTACGTGACAATAAGAGCACTTATCTGATAAGAACCTTCGGACAGTAAGTGTGGTGTTTGAAATTCTTATGCCATGTTAATTTTCTTTTATACTTCACATGTGTGACGATATAAATTTTACCTATTGTTCTGGTATGACATATCGTGTACCTTGAGACAAGTTACAATATACCGTCGGACTTACACTCCCCTCAAACCCCCTCTTACCTATGTACATATACCTACCGACTCAGGGAAGTGACAAGTGGACTTTGATAGTGTCATAACAAACAATTAACCGATATTAGGTTATGTTTTATTTTTCAAACCTTTTTTTTTCTTTTATACTTCTTTCAGTAACCCCTTAGAAGTTGACCTCTTTATATTCGACCTGGACTTGTGTCCTATTGAAATGGACGGGACGTTTGTTCCGGACAGGAAAGAATAGAGACTCAAAGGTACCTATTTTAAATAGACAGACAATCTAATGTGTCGTGACCATGTATATATCGAGTTCGGAATCGATAGTTACGATTTACCTACGATTTCGGGGTACTTATATGGAACTAAATACTATTTTTTAAAATGTCAACAAATTACTAAGTCTACCTCTTCCGTTACCGTTGGGTGAGGTCATGAGAACGGACCTTTTAGGGTACCCGACTCCTCGGACCATCCGACATCAGGTGCCCCAGCGAATCTCAGCCTGTGTTGACTCGTTGAAGTGAAAGTTAAAAGTGAAAGTACGTAACCTCTTCCTTTACCGTTAGGTGAGGTCACAAGAACGGACCTCTTAGGGTACCTGACATCGGACGGTCCGAGGAGACGGGTACCCTAGCGTTCTCAACCTGGGCTGAATCGTTGAGTTGGTGGTGGTGGTGACTTTCTGACAATACACCTGTATGAAGAACACAAATCCTGGGGATGAATAACCTATTGAGGTAGTTAAATCTGAGGGGGACCCCAGATTCTTCAGTTTACTGAGTGTTCCACTTTGTTTGTAGTAACATTTTCAATTTTGGTCTCGAAGTAAAAATACACGTTTGACTACTATAGTCAAATACCGACCCCTAATATTCGTCATCGGGGGGTTTGACGTTAAACCTCAGAGGGGGTACCGTACCTACGTGGTAGACCCTGAGAGAGGGTTAACCTTGAGGCCTATCGACAGTAAGTCCTGAAAGGTTACGACGAGTTCAGATCTACATCCAACCGTGTTAAACCACTACATATGTAACAATGAAGAGAGATAACAAAGATAAAGAAAAGAAAATTACCCACATACAACTTTCGTTCAGTTTATTAGGAGGTATTTTTTGACTTTAACAAATAAACACTCATTGTTTGTTCACCAAGGAAAACAATTTCTTAAGAAGTTTAGATTTTCCTTTCCTTTTGAAAACAGTTTTGTGACTCTTACTCTAGGTGAGGAGTCTTAAAGACTTAAAAGTCAAAGTCAATTAACCGTTGTTAGGGAGAGAGAATGGTAACGGAACAAAACCCAGGAGTAATGGAGGATGGATGATGGAAAACACCGTCTTTAATATCTAGTCGATCTGTGGTGAATAAGGGTTGGAGGAGGGAACGGGTTTAGACAATGTATTCTTCTAGTGACGAAAGGATCGAAGACAACGTTGACCTCCACCGTCGATCATATCAGGACTGGACGAGTGGCCATCAAGTGAGGTTCAGACCACCAGAGGGTCTCCCGAAAATGTAACTACTAATTTCCCTTCTGAACGTAGAGAGAGACAAGGACGGAGGAATTTGTGTCTACACCAAAAAAAAACTCGAGTCTTCCGATAGAAGACTGGTCCTGTTTTAGAACCGTTTTGTTTTTATGTCGTTCCTACGCTTACAGAATCGGTCACTCCTTGACGGGTAGAAATGTGAAGAATACACGCTTTTGTTTGGAACGACCGAATTCGGTCACAAAGTACGTCGTCATGGATTAGGATTGTCCAAGGAACGATTTAGAAAAGAGATGAACACAGACTTTGTGTTTAGACTGGTAGTGTACAAGGACAGATTCTGGGAGACCACCTAGAGGGAGTTGAAATCCTACTCAGAATTCGGTCTTCCCGAGGGCACCAAACCGGAGACGGACAGGAGAGGACGGGGAAGAATGAGTCTGGAAAGTCAAGGCAAGTCAAGTCAACGAGTCAGCACAGACCGAGAAACGCTGGGGTACTTGACGTCGTGCGGTCCGGAGGGACAGGTAGTGGTTGAGGGTCTCAAGTGAGTCTGAGTACAGTTAGCTCAGTCACTACGGTAGGTCGGTAGAGTAGGAGACAGTAGGGGAAAAGGAGGACGGGGGTTAGGGAGGGTCGTAGTCTCAGAAAAGGTTACTCAGTTGAGAAACGTACTCCACCGGTTTCATGACCTCAAAGTCGAAATCGTAGTAAGGAAGGTTTCTTGTGGGTCCTGACTAGAGGAAATCTTACCTGACCAACCTAGCGGAACGTCAGGTTCCCTGAGAGTTCTCAGAAGAGGTTGTGGTGTCAAGTTTTCGTAGTTAAGAAGCCGCGAGTCGAAAGAAGTGTCAGGTTGAGAGTGTAGGTATGTACTGGTGACTTTTTTTGGTATCGGAATTGATCTGCCTGGAAACAACCGTTTCATTACAGAGACGAAAAGTTATACGTTGTGGGTTGACAAAGATCAAGGTATAGTTGTACTCAGAGGTCATAAGGAGACCAGTGCCATAAGGACCGGGCTTCGTGGAACGGGTAGAGGACTACCAGAGAGAAAGGGAAGTCCTAAGACACGTCTGTAGTGTAGTGTACCCGTCTCTTGGAGAGGAGACACGTCGATACTGTGGACCCGTGTGATCGAGGAGTCTCTTTGATGGTTTTACCGGAGAAATACAGACAAGGAAGGAGACCAACTTTCCCGGAGTCTTCATCAAAAGGACATTTCCGCTATAAGACAGAAGAAAAAAGAGAATACGTGAGTATACAGATAAAGTTTGACAAAAATGGTGTTCGACCCCGTGTCTTTCTCTCTGTCCAGAACTGTCAGGATAGACCGACGATCTCACATTTGGCGGGGAGTTCCCGTCTTAGTCAAGAAGAAGTATCAGATTTAGAGGGTCCAGATCGTGTCATGGATGATGTTGGGAGACCCGACAAATCATTTGGTGACGACTATACTTCCCCTTTCACAACATTTCTTTAGAAAGAATTGAGAACGTGAAAAAAGGACTGATTGGGTGTAGGACGAAGAAATGTATAATTAATATAAGATCTGACAACGTCGCTTTTATTTTTAAATTCCACATCGAAAATACACCCATCTGTTCTCAGGGTGGTTACTTATACAAACTTCCATAAGGCCAACTTCCGTATTCTGCGGATATCTCTCTGATCACGTCTTTTCGGTCAGAACGAGAGAGAGGAGGACACTCATGGTGGGGTTCATGTCCGACTTGGTGGGCTCAATCGTAAACTAAGGAGATTGTGACCGTAAGTCGAGGAAAGTGTTTCTGAAGAGAGGCACGGGTCTGACATTCAAGGAGTTTCCAGGACGAAAGCGGAAGGAGATTCTGAGGGAGCCGACAGATTGTGTTTCGACTTATTTATTCCCGACCAGTTGAAGATTACTCGACTCTCTGACGGGTCCTCACTAGAGTCACACACGAGAGAGACGACCCGTGACCGACACCGGTACAAAGGTGTCCGACAACAGGAACCGAAGTAGATACGGCGAAAGGATCTGTAGGACACGAGGAATGGTTTAACTCAGTGGAGCAAAGACGGTGTACACTGGCCGACCGGTAACAATGAAGGAGATCTTTAATCACGTACTCAGTCTTGTTACGATTATTTCGGTTTTTATTAGTATTGTTCGGAATTAACTTGGAAATATTTCACGGTCCAAGATCAATGCCCTGAAGGGACCACCAAGTCAGCCATTTCTTAGGAGGACGTTATGACCTCTACGCCCAAGTCAGGGACCTAGACGTTCTCGGGGACGTCTTCCTTTTCCGTTGAGTGAGGTTACAAGAAAGACCCTTTAGGGTACTTGTCTCCTCGGACCTCCCGATGTGTGGTACCCTAGTGTTCTCAACCCGTGTTGAACGACTGATTTGGTGGTGGTGGTCCAAGATCAATCTTGACCTTTACGTACCAAAGGACTTAGGTGACTTGTATAGGTCACACGTCTATTTCTTTGATTCCACTCTCTCAAATTCCTTGAAGTGATTTGTGTCGGTCGTTCCCAACTTTGGTCTTAAGTTTGGGTCCGTCAGGATGAGACGACACGTATAGACACTGAATGTCTCGAAAAAAACTAAACGGTGTGACTTATAACGAAACAGTCCAGGGTCCGTCTCTTACACTAGGTTTTAATTGGTCTCAGACGGGAGTCGTCATCAAAGGGCCTACGTAGACTATAGACTTTGTGTCGGGTTCCTGTATATAAGAGATGTAAGGTAGGGACATAATTCACTACAGTAGTCTTTTGTTACGTGATCCCAATACAATAAAATGACGAAGGTTTTTTATGAAACTGACTCAATTCTAAATTAAAATACGAAAGTTGAAAATACCTTCCAGAAATGTTCTTTTCAGTTGGACTATTCATAAAGTAATAGAAAAGTGTTTTGACATAAATTTCTATGAGATAAAATTGTTTAAAAGAGTATGTTCCAAATATTCTTTTTACGAAGGACTTTAAGTCTTGGTCCTTATTCACAAAGGTCAGGTTAGACCCACAGAGAATTTAGTTTATAACTGATTTGACATACTGAGGTGTATCTGGAGTACGAGGTCAGTGTTTTAGGTTTTCAGTTAGGACTCGAGTGAAGGAAAGTCCTTTCGTAAAATGAATCTATCGTCAAGAGGTTCAAGTAGCCCGACTTTTGACTTACACAGTGTCAAACATGGTTGGAGCAGGAGGAGGACGGAGGGTGGGGACAGTTGACACGATGGTACAGGGTCTGTGAATCTGACCTTTGGAGTCCGTGGAGATAAACTGAGGAGTGAAAGGGAAAAGTACATGTAGATTAATGAACTGTTTGTGGTGTCTGGTGTTTAGGTAACTCTAATTCTAAAATAGAGAAAACGAGAGGTCAACATAAGAGACGGGGATTACGTTATGGGCTGTGTGTCATTTACAAGTTATTTATAGACGACTTACTTATTTCAAGACGTCTAAAGGAAGGACGGAGGACCAGAGGTCAGAAAACGGGAGAAAGTTAGAAGGACGGTAGTGAGTTCAAGTCCGTGAATGGTGGAGGAGAACAGTTATTTGTTGTGAGATTGGATGGGTCAGAATCGGGTGTTCAAGGTCAGATAGTCTCAGGTCGACGACGATTCATTCGAAGGATTTTATGGACGTGTACGTGAAAGGAACAAGTTTTCGAGGGGGACTGGATTGTAAGTCCTACTTACAAACTATAATAAGAATGTAGACGAAGGTTATTGTTATGGACTAAATAACTGACTTGTTGTTGTTTTACTCACTTCTCCTCGTCCTCCGCTCCGGTCTGGTACCGTCGACCCCTCCTTCTGCGACTAATCTTGATTCGTGTCCCAGTCGTGCTCCTGTCTGTCGAGTTCGTGGAAAGTCCGACACCCTTACTTTCTTCCAATACGTTTCGTCCAATTTTACCATTTCGCGGTGTCTGTCCATACGAAATACACAGTCATTATGTACAAGGACTTCTACTTAGTGGGTTTTTTCACGTTTCTGTACAGTCTCTTTACCTATATAGTAAAATCTTTATGAAGGCAGTATCCAAAAGTAAGTAACAGAATGATCCAATATTGTTAGGAGTACAGTCTCCTCAAAGACCAAATGTCACATACTAAATGTCACACATTAATAGAGTGTTTCGAGTGAAGCTGTGGACCTCTCTGTTCTTAGTCATAGAAGTTCCTCTCTGGCTCCGAACCTCTCCAGTCCTCTATACCGGTTTTCAGTGGATCGATCATTTACCGTTATGTTTAGGTCACCGTAACTGTGATACCTTTAAACAAACACCCGTGTTTTTGTGTGTTTCCGAAGACACAGTAGAACTTGATTTTGGGATCTGAGACCTACGGTTCGGACCATGGAATCAGTAAGGTGGTCTCGGAAGGGAAGAGGGGAAGGGGAGCTGGTAGGTGACGACACATCAAGACCTTACAATAGTAAGTGATGTATGAGACACATCATGACCGTCAGATGAAGTTTACAAAGTACAAGGTCCGTTTATACGTGATAAAGTAACTTAGGAAGGTCGTTAAGAAACTCTTTTTTTCATAATAGAGAAAAATGTAGAAAAATTTTAATAATAAGACTACTCCGGGTCTTTTCGTTAAATTGATTCCTATGTGTCGATCGTTCATGACTCTAATTTTAAGTTTGGATCCATTCGATAGTGTTTTAGTACTCATAAATTATAGTAGTATGGTACACGGGAGTTTAAAATTTGTAAAGGTAGAAAGATTCAACAGGAATTATTACAAGAGACAGAGGGGAACAGTGTACAAATTAAAAATAAAATAAGACATGTAACTTACTCGTCACAGGACTACTTGTCCATTCAAGCACTAAATCTTTTTTATGACTCGTAATACGTAGAAACTTGAGGTAATGACTAAACTAAAGAAACTCAAAGTTTACAAAGGGGGAGAATAAAGTGTCTGAGTATCGGAAAGTCTTGACTTTTCCCGGATTCTATAGGACACGAGTTTAGGGGAACGAAATCTCACTGTTTTGAGACTGAGTTTCAAAACCAGGGAGAAAGTGTTTAGTGTCGTCCTTCTCTTAGTTCAAAGTTCAGGGCTTCGATCGTTAGTGTCTCGGTCTCGAGGTCCGGAAGTGGGGTCCGATACGGTCGTTGGTTGCCTCTACTACCTCTCTTCGTGGGAGAGAGTCTAGTCAAGTTTCACGACCACTCGAGAAACGACTCGAGAGACCGATACTGGAGAAGTTTCTGTTCCATATACCCTTCCGGTATTATCTGGGGATAAGTGAACTGAAGGTACATCTTCGTAAGGGAACTATCAAACCCAACTTTTCGGGAGGAAAATCGGGAATTAACTCCGTAGACCGTCCGTGTCATTTCTCTTATTGTCTTAGTGTATTCGTCGCTCGATCGAAGGGTCACAATAGAAGACTACCCTCCCCTTTCCACAAGATAGGGTTTTCCCCTTTATTTTACTATCCGTAAACCCCTTCCCGTGAAAGAAGTTAACTCTGAGGACCCATTCGACAAGACACTTCACCACTGAAGTGGTTCTTGTAAACCACGTAAGATTGGTAATGAATGATGATGATGATGATGATTCAGTGAAGTCAGCACAGACTGAGACACACTGGGGTATCTGCCGTAGGGTGGTCGGAGGGGGTAGGGACCCTAAGAGGTCCGTTCTTGTGACCTCACCTAACGGTAAAGGAAGAGGTTACGTACTTTCACTTTTCACTTTCCCTTCAGCGAGTCAGCACAGGCTGAGAAGCGCTGGGGTACCTGGCGTCGGATGGTCCGAGGAGACAGGTACCCTAAAAGGTCCGTTCTCATGACCTTAGTAATCAATCCTAGGGTATATTTTCTGGATAAATATGACTTACTAGACAAAATCGGAAAAGACAAATGTTGGGTTTAAACAGTTCGGACTGAGCAATTATTCGGTACACTTATCCTGTCCGGAGTAGAGAACCGACTCGACCTTTTACTTGTACTGCTTCTTTTTAAATCGGAAGACTGGAGTCCGACCGTCTAAAAGAACCCAACAAAAGAGGAAGAGAAGGAGGAGGAAGAAAAGGAGAGAAAGATAAAAAAATATTAACGAGAACGTATTATGTGTCTTTTAATTTATTTTTTACATTGACTTTTGTAACGAAAATAAACCGTTTATGGTCACGAAGGGACCACCGAGTCTACCATTACTTTGGTGGACGTCAAGTCCTTTGGGTCCAAGTTAGGGACCCAGTCCTTCTAGGGGTCCTCTTCCCTTACGTTGAGTGCGGTCATAAGAACGGACCTCCTAAGGTACCTGTCTCCTCGGACCGGACGATGTCAGGTACCCCAGTGTTTCTCAGTCTGTACTGACTGGCTGATTATATTGTGTATGATTGACGACTTCTCTAATAAGAGTACGGTGGGTGGTTTCGCAAGGTATACCGTAGGTCCGTCTATATATGTCAATCCCAGGTGTTTTGACAGTGTCTTTCCTCTAGTAACGAATGACACCAGGAGTTCCCGGAAGAAATGAGTGCCGAAATTATTTTCTTTCTTCCTCCTGAAGGGAAGAATCAGTAGGTCACCAATTCTGAGACGAGAAGGTTACGTCCTAAGTACCCAAACTTGGGTCCAGTCCCTTGATTCTAGTCCTTATGAGACACCACGGCGGTTTTTCTTTCTTTTTTCCTCGTATCTTTAAATTCTATTTATCCTACTTTGTTGTAAAACGTAGATTAACCATCACCCTTTTCCCTTGGGAGTCCGTACTTCCCCCAATTTCGCAATTACTGTCTGTCTGTAGAAGTTGTTAGACTGTAGGTGAGGACTTGTTAGCTCGTAACTAGATGTGAAGTTTGTAAAAAGCAAACATGTTTCAAACGTTCGTTACCGAGACCTGAGGGTTAGAGAGGAGTCCATTGTTCTTATAGTGTCAAGTAAATGGGAACCGTTGGTAGAAACAGTTAAATTTTCGTTAGAAAGAATAGAGATGGGTCTTTTAAATGTCCTACTTATTTTTGAACACCTCTCTCTCTGTATAAAAAGTGTTTTGTAGTTAATCTAGAAAAAAGGTTATTGTTAAAAAGACAAAATTTTCAATAAAAATCTACATGTACGTTATTTAAAGCGACAAAACCACAGATCAAAATGCTCAAAGTTGTTTACGAATCACAATATACTAGTGGTAGTGTTAGTTCTCTATTTTTCAAGGCAGTGGATTTTGTGACGGGTCACGTGGGTGCAAGGAGTAAGGTGGGGAGTCGAGACTCGTGGTGAGGAGACAAGAGGTTTACAGTATTTTTACTTTGGTATCTCGATAAACTTGACCTAAAGAAAGTGAATCGTATTACGTAAAGTCTAAGTAAATACAACCACGTGCATGGACTTGGAATAAGAAAAAATGACGGTTCGTCAGGTAAAATACCCACGGGACGCCAAAGAAATTAGGTGAGTGGTCGATTTCCCATAACGCGAGAAAGGTCTACAACGACTAATACTTTTTCGTCGATATTTGTAAGTACATATCCACAAACACACTTTTATTCAAAAAGACAGAAAACAGGATACTCACGTCAAAGACTCAGTATACGATTTATATACAAATTGAAATATGGTTTTACAGTTTGACAAAAGGTCATACCGTCATGGTAAAACATAAGGGTAGTCGTTACATATTTGTTGTACCAAGAAGGGCAGGAAAGGTCGTAACCTACAACGGTGTCAAAAAATGAAATCCGTAACACTATCTATAGGTCACCATCGAGTGACACCGAAATTAAACATAAAAAGGTTAAAATTACTACAACTCGTAGAAAAGTATACGAATAAATGGAAGACATGTATGTCTAAAAATTTTGTCAGAAATAGACTAAAGTTTACACTATGTACGAACAATATTTTAAAATTTACAATCTCTTTATACAATATGACTTATGTTTTCAAATTATTAAAATGAAAGATCAGTATCGATGACAATTGTGAAATCACATATAAGAAGGTACATATTCGATTGTATATATCATAAATATCGTCATGTTTTTACCACCATAAAATATGTATGACAAACTTTTGAACGAAAATTAGTGCATTATTATTAGGACCTATCAAAAAGTGTAACACAATAAGTTAAAGAACACAGTATAACATTCTCTTTACCTCCTTCAGAACAAATCCGAAGTCTTCGTCCTCTCGTCCAGAGACAGGACGAAGACTGGACGGACCTGTGACAGACCTAAGACACGGACGGACGTTCGTGTCGTTCAACCTACCGTGAAATCTATTCTTTCCCTCCCGAAGGGACCACCGGGTCACCTTTTCTTAGACGGACGGTTACGTCCCCTGTACCTAAGTCAGGGACTAGACCTTTCTGGGGTGTACGAAGTCTCGTTGATTCGGATACGTCGCGTTGATGACTCGGACACGAGATCTCGGACCCTCAGTGTTAAGGACTCGGGTACACGGTGTTGATGACTTCGGGAACGTGGGATCTTAGGTACGTCGGTAACGCTACTGTTCGGGAGTGTGTTGATCTCTCATCGGGGACGAGTCCTGTTGATCTCTTTTAGGTCGATTCCTGGTTTCCGGGTCATACCGGTTTTTCTTTCTCTTTTTTTCCCTTACCCAGAACCTGAGAGAATTCGGGGACTCCTAGACCCCAGTCGGGGAACCCAGATTCTTCAGTATATTGAGTGTTCCACTTTGTTTGTCGTAACACTTTCAATTTCATTTTGGTCTCGACGTAAAAACACTCGTTTGACTACTACTGTATAGACGTCGGACCCTAATATTAACCCTTAGGGGTTTTGACGTTAGACTTCAGAGTGAAGACCCTACCTGTGTGGTGGGACCTAGGAAAGGGTCAACCTCGAGGTCTGTTGACGGTGAGTCCTGAAGGGTCACGACAAGTTCATGCCTACACGATTCAGTGAAGTCAGTACAGGCTGAGACACGCTGAGGTATCTGCCGTCGGGTGGTCCGAGGGGACAGGGACCCTAAGAGGTCCGTTCTTGTGACCTCACCCAACGGTAAAGGAAGAGGTTACGTACTTTCACTTTTCACTTTCACTTCAGTGAGTCAGTACAGGCTGAGAATCGCTGGGGTACCTGACGTCCGATGGTCCGAGGAGACAGGTACCCTAAAAGGTCCGTTCTCGTGACCTCACCCAACGGTAGTGAAAGAGGTACATATACGATATTGAAAAGAGATAACAAAGATAAAGAAAAGAAAAGAAAATGACTGACACATAACTTTAATTCAGTTTATTAGAAGGTATTTTTTAACTTTAACAAATAAACACAAATTACTCACGAAAGAGAACGATTACTTAGGAAATTTGGATTTTGCTTTCATTTTAAATATCGTTTTATAAATAAAAGATTACTTTATCTTAAAAAGACTAAAATTCATGTTTTATAGTGTAAAACTACTAAGATATAGGAATCTCTATTATCGTTACTCATAAAGATCATATAAACTCATTTTAAAATTTCAATATGTTTGAAAGACTAACGTGTAAAGAGTCAAGACTTGACTCTTGAAGTAACGTCATTATTCTTGATAAAGTCTTTCTATGGATTTTCTACTACGACACTTTCACGACGTGAGTTATACGGTCGTTTAAACCTTTTGAGTCGTCCCCGGTGGCCTGACCTTTTCCAGTCAAAAGTAAGGTTAGGGTTTCTTTCCGTTACGGTTTCTTATGAGTTTGATGGTGTGTTAACGTGAGTAGAGTTTGCGATCGTTTCATTACGAGTTTTAAGAGGTTCGGTCCGAAGTTGTCATACACTTGACACTTGAAGGTTTACAAGTTCGACCAAAATCTTTTCCGTCTTCTTGGTCTCGAGTGTGACGGTTGTAGGTGACCTAGTACCTTTTTCGTTCTCTTAAGGTCTTTTTGTAGATAAAGACGAAATAACTGATACGGTTTCGGAAACTGACACACCTAGTGTTATTTGACACTTTTTAAGACTTTTTCTACCCTTATGGTCTGGTGGACTGGACGGAGAACTCTTTGTATATATATCCAGTCTTTCGTTGTCAATCTTGACCTGTACCTTGTTGTCTGACCAAGGTTTATCCTTTTCCTCATACAGTTCCGACATATAACAGTGAGACGAATAAATTGAAGACACGTCTCATGTAGTACTCTTTACGACCCGACCTTCTTCGTGTTCGACCTTAGTTCTAACGGTCCTCTTCATAGTTATTGGAGTCTATACGTCTACTGGGGTAGGGATACACTTCTTCTTGATTTCTCGGAGGACTACTTTCATTTTCTCCCCTCACTTTTTCAACCGAATTTTGAGTTGTAAGTCTTTTTGATTCTAGTACCGTAGGTCAGGGTAGTGAAGTACCCTTTATCTACCCCTTTGTCATCTTTGTCACCGACTGAAATAAAACCCCCCGAGGTTTTAGTGACGTCTACCACTGACGTCGGGACTTAAATTTTCTGTGAATGAGGAACCTTCCTTTTAATACTGGTTGGATCTATCGTATAACTTTTCCTCTCTGTAATGAAACAGTTCTTTCCAGACAGATCAGTTCCGGTACCAAAAAGGTCATCAGTACATACCTATAGTCTCAACCTGATATTTCTTTCGACTCGTGTCTTCTTAACTACGCAAACTTGACACCACAACCTCTTCTGAGAAGTCTCAGGGAACCTGACGTTCCTCTAGGTTGGTCAGATAGGATTTCCTTTAGACAAGACTTACAAGTGACCTTCCTGACTACAATTTCGACTTTGAGGTTGTGAAACCGGTGGACTACGTTTCTCGACTGAGTAAACTTTTCTGGGACTACGACCCTTTCTAACTCCCGTCCTCTTCCCCTGTTGTCTCTTACTCTGCCAACCCACTTGAGACCCTCGACCGCTACCTGTCCCTCCGGACCGCACAACGTCAAGTACCCCAGTGTTTCTCAGTCTGTACTGACTCGCTGACTTGACTTGACTTGGTCAACTTAATACACCTTTATATTTTGTTCAAAGGTCAATTGAAGTACAAACACAGAATTCTTTGAACCGTACACCTATCACGAGATAGTGTCCCTTATCGTTCTGATATTTCTTTAAATAATGCGACATAATAACAAGGGGGTCCAAAAGGTATAATTTGTTCGACTAAAACCATGTATGAAAATTAATAAAGTGAGTGTCCGTTAAGGAAAGACGTAGTTAGTAAGGATAATTGAGTATTATAAGAATACCCCCAATTTCATGATAGTCACAGGAAAATACTTACTGAAGTGTCTCTTGTCTATCGTCCGTTTCCTTACATTTACTAAATATAGAACACTGAATTGGGATTTGGGGGTACGAACAAATTTAAATCCTTTTAATCCCCCTTTAAGACTGTTATACTAATAAGAATTCATCTTCTCCAAAAAACAAAACCAAACTCCCAAAAGAAAACATTGGTATCTATCTTTATAAATTAGAATCTTCCGATAACTCTTCCTCCTTTCTTTTACCTTTATAGTCTCTGGAATCACCCATAAAGGAGAGGGAGAGAAGATTCTCGTAAATTAGAAAACCAAAAGCTTCGTTTAGAGAACGTCGACGAATTGAGAGAAAGTACGGTTCCTGGGAAACAAATATGATTGACGTGGGTTTCGTAAGAAGAATGTGTTCAACATGATGAATTCGAGAAAACGTTCAGAGTCTGAAATAGCGTATGTACCCCTTTGTCTCGGTATGAAAAGAAAGAGTCGTAAGGAAGACCAGTTTCCTCTTACATTTCCTAAATTAAAGAATTCGTAGTTCGGAATTGGATTCTGACGAACACTATACGTACATGGTCACATATTCTGTTAAGAGTGCTCCGAAACCGATCTATGGGAATGGTAAAGGAACGTATACCACTGTCAAGATTCTTCCCTGGCAGGTAAACATAAGTCCACCAAAAGATTGAATAGGAATTTTAATCGTTCTTGGTGGATCACATTCTTTGTCTTATTTTACACACACGTACGAGTCAGTACAGGTTGAGAAACACTGGGGTACCTGACATCGGGCGGTCCGAGAATACAGGTGCCCTAAGAGGTCCGTTTTTGTCACCTCACCCAACGGTACAGGAGGAAGTCCCCTAGAAGGACTGGGTCCCCAGTTTGGACGTAGAGGACGTAACCGTCCACTTGAGAAATGATGACTCGGTGGACGCTTCGGGTGGGTTTATCTGTATCAAGAGGATCGCTTCTGACTAAAACCTATAAGTAGACATTCAAGTGTTGAAAAATTAAGGTACTTTATATGTGAATAGAACCTGTATAAAAATTTCGGGAATTTCTAATTTCTTTAATACATAGTAGAAAAATAGTGATTTGAGGTTTAGTATTTTAACTCGGTTAATAGTTGAAAATTGTAAAGAAGGAAGACTTTCGAGTTTCCGACACTTATTTTCCTTCAAGGAAGAAAGTTCAAAACATATAAGTTGGGGTTTTGAATTATAATACATTTGTCAACCTAGTATTTACGGTAAGTAAATGTAACAGAGGTCACTACGAACAAACAAAATCTTTACTCTGTTAGTTTTCGATCCTTCCCAGTTTCCTGTGTAGGTTCTAGTACATCGACTGCACCGACTTCCACCTGACTTAGATCTGGGAAGTTAAGGAGGTATGTAAAAATAGCAGTAAGTCAACGATTCAACACAGACTGAGAAACACTGGGTACCTTCCGACGTCGTACGGTCGGAAGGGACAGGAAGTGATAGAGGACCTCAAACCAGTTTAAGTAACTCAGTCACTACGATAGATTTGTAGAGTAGGAGACGACGGGAGAAGAGAAAAACGGAAGTTAGAAAGGGTCGTAGTCCCAGAAGGTATTCAAATAACATGGTACTAACGAAAAGGATTTAATATGTCTACTATTTTAATTAAAACGTCTAAGAGGTCTACTATTTTTAATATTTTTACTTTTATGTCGGTTAGTAAGACTGTAAACGATAACGGGACTATGATCACTTACTATCGTACGAAAAAAAAAACGTAGTGTATCTATTTTGAAGTAGATACAGGTTCGAACGAACCGATTGTGATGAGAGGTTGGAGAATAAAAGGACAAGGATGACTTTTCAAGTAGTTCTGAGTGTCTAAGTGTAGATCGGAATCGAGACTCGACACACTGGAAGTGGTTTAAGGGACTCGTGAGACTTGTAGACAAAGAAGTAAAATACTTTATTCTATTTTTGTTGTCGTCAGAGGAGTTTTACCGATATCCCTTTTAATCTACTCTTCAGAAATCCCTTCACAGACCGGTCCCATTCATGAGTCAAAGTCACGGGTATCTTCCGTACGAAGTTCTTATTTATATCCCTATATACTTCTCATTTCTCTGACCCCTAGAATAGTGATTTAGCGTCCACTGTGTTCACACGAGGTCCGAGGTTTTACACAAGTTATTGTTATATTGTATGTTCCATTCGACACCATATGGTCACCGTTGACTATGGTCGCTCTCAGCTAAAATGTATAAAGAAGGGTTGAGGCAAAAGTCACTCCAGTTCAACCATCGAACTTTAGTCGGTACCGACCCCCATAAATGTGAGGTCCTTTGACCGTCTGATATTTCGTCTGGAGAAGAGGGGAGGGTGTCTCGACCGACAACCTGTAAACGGTCGTATGGTGACTATCTCTGGTCCGAAACTTCAGTTTATTTAGATCCAAACGTCGGTTTAGATTTGAGACTGCGAATGATTATATGAGAATATATATTTATCATCTCAGTTCGGTAGACTCAAAGACCAAAGAGTAAAAACTCTACCCCTATTGTCATGATTCAAACTTCTGGCGACTATTTTAATTTACTCTATTTCTTACACTTTGTGAATCTTGTCCTGGATTTCGCAATCATTGTAGTTTTTTATCTACTATTACCAACAATGATAACAACATTTTTCAGACAGTCGGATCCAATCCTTTCTTAAAGAAAGTGCCTTTTTTAAAGATAAGTTCAAGAAAATAACAGAGACTCTTTTATAAATTTGTTTAAACTTTTAGATTTGTTTCTGTTAAAATTTCGGTTTTTAGAAATTCACGAGACTCAGAGGAGATTCGTAAAAAGTTGTTACAACCCGGGGTTCGGTCTTGTACAATGTTGGAAAAACTTGGGTGGGGTGGGACGGAGTTGTCGTCCGGAGGGGGTCTCTTTTCTTAGACTATGTTACGGTTGTTCTCTTAGAAGGAGGAATCTGATAGAATTCCGAAAGTAGAAAAAACAAATTTTTTTTTTTATTTTTTCTTTTCGATTTTTGAACCCTACGTTGTCCGAAGTTTTATAAGTCTATGTGTCTCACATCTCTTTCCTTATAAGTTTTAAAATTTTGGACACCAAGTCTCCATACGTCTACTTCCCGGACCCGGACTCCATGAGGAACGGTATAACGTTCTTCTCGAGTCTATGGGTGTCCAGACCACAGAGACAGATGAAGGTTCGGAAAAGAGGTCCAGGGAGTACTTCCCCCATCGACCAGTGGGAGGATGACTCCGGGAGCCGTCTCTAGACAACGTCACCGAGTTCTGTCAGGTTAACTCGTCAACCCACTACCCGCTACGTAAAAAGTGAGACAACGTTCCCGTACACCCAACCCCCCTGTCCTTTTCCTCTCGTCTGTCCTGAAATCTTGTGACCACCTCGGGACCCTCGGTGTGGTTTCGGTGTGGGGCACTCGAGCACGTCCTTCCTACACCTCTGCTGTAAGGGCACGTCTGGGTAAGTCACAAGACCCATTCAGAGAGTGAAGGAGAGGCAGGGGTGGTAGACGGAGAACGAAAAAGACCTCCCCGACAGTCTTCGTGCATTCCGTAGACTACAGGAGAGATCGTCTCATTTAGTTCTAAAAGATACCTGTCGAGAAATAAGAATATGTCTTAAAGGGACCGTGTTGTTGTCATAGTATTCGACATAGTGGAGACGGGGTAATGGTACGTTTCACTTTCACTTCAGCGAGTCAGCACAGGCTGAGAAAGACTGGGGTACCTGACATCGGATAGTCCGAGGAGGTAGGTGCTCTAAAAGGTCCGTTCTCATGACCTCACCCAAGGGTAAAGGAAGAGGTTAATGGTACGTTCTACTTTCTGTTTATCTTGGAATCTCAATGTGAAACAAGTTACTTGTCTTGAGGTTTCTCAATTTAGGAAAAGAATACCAACGTATTGAACAATTGACGTAGATCTCGAGCAAAAAAAAAAAAAAGGGAAAACGGAGGAAGACTCGTGTTAAAAGGATCAGACATGGAAAAAACTTTTCTTCTCTTCACTTTTCGTTTCCTCTTTTCCTTTCTATAAGGGTAAACTTACGTCTCAAGGTTTCTTATCGTTCCTCTCTTTTCTTTTGGAAGGAGTCACTAGTTACGTTTCTTTATCTCCTTTTGTTGTCTTACTCTTTTTGATCTCTAGAGAAGTTCTTTTAATCTCTATAGTTCCGTTGTAAAGTACGTTTCTACCCGAACTATTTCCTGTCTTTACCATACCTGGATTGTCTTCGTCTCTATAATCTTCTCCACCGTTCTTATGTGTCTTCTTGACATGTTTTTTCTCGAAGTGCTGGGTCTATTAGTGCTACCACACTAGTGAGTGGATCTCGGTCTGTAGGACCTTACACTTCAGTTCACCCGGAATCTTTCGTAGTGATGCTTGTTTCGATCACCTCCACTACCGTAAGGTCAACTCGACAAAGTTTAGGACTTTCTACTACGACACTTTCACGACATGAGTTGTACGGTCGTTTAAACCTTTTGAGTCGTCACCGGTGTCCTGACCTTTACCAGTCAAAAGTAAGGTTAGAGTTTCTTTCCTTTACGGTTTGTTACGAGTTTGATGGTGTGTTAACGTGAGTAGAGTGTACGATCATTTCACTACGAGTTTTAAGAGGTTCGGTCCGAAGTCGTTATGCACTTGGCACTTGAAGGTCTACAAGTTCTACCAAAATCTTTTCCGTCTCCTTGGTCTCTAGTTTAACGGTTGTAGACGACCTAGTAGCTTTTTCGTTCTCTCAACGTCTTTTTGTAGATAAAGACGAAATAACTGATACGGTTTCGGAAACTGACACACCTAGTGTTATTTGACACTTTTTAAGACTTTCTCTACCCTTATGGTCTGGTGGACTGGACGGAGAACTCTTTGTATATACATCCAGTCCTTCGTTGTCAATCTTGACCTGTACCTTGTTGTCTGAACAAGGTTTATCCTTTTCCTTATACAGCTCCGACATATAACAGTGGGACGAATAAATTGAAGATACGTCTCATGTAGTACTCTTAGCGACCCGACCTTCTTCGTGTTCGACCTTAGTTCTAACGGTCCTCTTTATAGTTATTGGAGTCTATACGTCTACTATGGTGGAAATACCGTCTTTCACTTCTCCTTGATTTTTCGGAGAACTACTTTCACTTTCTCCTCTCACTTTTTCAACCGAATTTCGAGTTGTAAGTCTTTTGCTTCTAGTACAGTACGTCAGGGTAGTGAAGTACCCTTTATCTACCCCTTTGTCACAGACTGAAATAAAACCCTCCGAGGTTTTAGTGACGTCTACCACTGACGTCGGGACTTTAATTTTCTGTAAATGAGGAACCTTCCTTTTAATACTGGTTGAATCTCTCGTATAAGTTTTTGTCTGTAATGAAACGGTTGTTTCCAGGTAGATCAGTTCCGATACCAAAAAAGGTGACCAGTACATACCTACAACTCTCAACCTGACACTTCTTTTGACTCGTGTCTTCTCAACTACGAAAACTTGACACCACAACCTCTTCTGAGAACTCTCAGAGAACCTGACATTCCTCCAGTTTGGTCAGGTAGGATTTCCTCTAGTCAGGACCGACAAGTAACCTTCCTGACTATGACTTCGACTTTGAGGTATGAAACCGGTGGAGTACACTTCTCAACTGAGTAACCTTTTCTGAGACTACGACCCTCCCTAACCCCCGTCCTCCTCTTCCCCTACTGTCTCCTACTCTACCGACTTACCGTAGTGGTTGAACTACCTGTACTCAAACTCATCTGAGGCCCTCAACCACTACCTGTCCCTCCGGACCACACGACACTAGGTACCCCGGCGTTTCTCAACCTGTGCTGACTCGCTGACTTGACTTGTCTGGAAAAGTAGAGATTCTGGGATTTGAAACTCAGAAGAGGAGACTTAACTGAAAACCTTAAAACGAAGAAGTCCGATGGGAACTTAATCTAAGGGTGTACCTTTATGGGGAGGGGAAGGTATAAAAATCCTCGTTGCTGGAGGAAGAGTAACCTTTTCTGAGACTACGACCCTTTCTAACTTCCGTCCTCCTCTTCCCCTGCTGTCTCTTACTCTACCAACCTACTGTACTGACTGAGCTACCTGTACTCAAACTCGTCCAAGGTCCCCAACCACTACCTGTCCCTTCGGACTGTAAACAACTTACTTTACTATCTTTCACTGTCACTATAAAAAAAATTGAAAGTGAAAAAGAAAAAAAAAAATTAATTAAAATTTTACATTTTAAACGCAGGTACCTCAGCGTTTCTCAGCCTGTGCTGACTCGTTGACTTGACTTGACTGGAGGAAGATCTAAGTAAAGAGGGACACGGACCCACCTCGGGACCCAGACCGAACCATCCGGAGGGTCGTAGTAGACAGGAGAGACCCAGAGAGGTCGGGAACCGAAAAGGTAAGTGTTTGAGTCCGACGACCCGGACCGCCCCGAGTCCGTCGGAAACAGTGACAGTAACGACAAACCAGCGAGTCAGCACAGGTTGAGAAAAACGTCGGGGTACCTGACATCGGGCGGTCCGAGGAGACAGGTACCCTAAAGGGTCTGTTCTTATGTCCTCACCCACCAGTAAAGGAAGAGGCCCCCTAGAAGGACTGGGTGCCTAGTTTGAGCGTAGAGGACACAACCAAGTATCCACCTAAGAAATGGTGACTCGGTGGTCTCTTCGGGGTGTGGATAGGGAATCCATTCTTTTCGTGATTCTCCGAAATCTCTAATTCTCTGTAATACCCTAAACGAGTATCACGGACCGTCCGTCTAAAATCTCAGTGTGGGAGAAGGAGAACTGAAGAACGGAAGTTGAACGGGTGATTGGTATGGAGGAGGTGTGGTGAATTTTTATAGTGACAACGTACTCTGTCCCACGAGTCCCGACCACGTGACCCTACTGGGGTTCCCTACCCTACCCCTCCCTCCACCCTCCCCCCAAGTCCTACCCCTTGTGTACATGTAGGTACCGACTAAGTACAGTTACATACCGTTTTTGGTGATGTTATAACATTTCATTAATCGGAGGTTAATTTTAATTAATTAATTAAAAAAATTTCTTTTTCACTTTCAATATTTTTTATATAGTGACAGTAAAAGAAAGTAAAGTAAGTTGTTCACAGTTGACTCGTATATGTGATATCAGTCGTATTTCCTCCACATTCTCGATTTTTCTAGTTTTACTGTGTGAGGTAGAAGGATTTAGATGTAGAGGAAGGATCTTCTTGGGTCTGAAATCGGATAGTATAAAATTTATTCCTTAAAAAGGGTAGAAGGGTTTGATTTGTTAAAAATAAATAAATAAATTAACATAAAACAAATAAATAAACCGACGTGACCTAGAATCAACGTCGTACACCCTGGATCAAGGGGTTGGTCCCTATCTTGGGTCCTAGGGACGTGACCCTTGAGTTCTCAAGATCGGTGACCGGATGATCCTTTCAGAGATGTTAAAAATAAATAACTTACACGAGTTATATAAATAATTTACAGAGAAACTTTGAGACACAGACAAAAGAGGTAATAATTAATACTCGGACCCGAGGGATTGGGGAACAAAATGTATTCCTCGTCCATCTAAAATCCAAATCGACGAGAAGACTGAATTGGACTCGAAAGGTCTTTCGTCCCGGACTCCGCCAAAAATACAGTAATGGAATAATTCCTACGTGCAAGTCCATCGTCCGTACTCTATGTCCCTCTCACTCCGTCCTTCCTTTCATTCGGTTGTCTTCCTATGAAGTATCAAAATACGGTAATTTAAGTTAACTACGGAACTATGACAACCCGGACAGGGAATTTTTCGGTACTATTTTCGACGTACACCCCATCCCTATTTCCTCCTTCTTAAATGGGTAGTCAAAGGAAACGATCGCCAGTCCCCAAACGGGGTACCTCACAATGACGGAAGACGTGAAAGTCCTAACGTACACGTTCATGGTTTATCCCACACTGGGTGTGGAGTCGTAGTCTTCCCTTCGATTCCCGACCTCTGTTGTCTCCACGTTATATATCTCTTTCCCCGCGGGACCACCCCCCGTGGACGCACTTCAAATAGACTCGTGTGCAGTCATGGCCCAGGGTGTCCCCCAAACTTGGTCTGGTCTACTCCAGACTACGTCCACAAACTATACTAACGATAACTGAAACTAGGACAAGAGACAAGGGAATATTTCTGTCCTTATTTCTGTCAACTAACATCAACGTAAACTGACAAGAATTGGGTACCAAGATACCAGTACTCAGACTTTTCCGATCCAACTTACTCAAGTCATACCTCGGAGGTCCACTAGTATGAGGTCGGTCGGTTTTGAGTGTGGAGTTATCTAGGACTCCCAGTCCCAACTATTCCAAGTAGAAGATTAACTAGTCTATTGGTAGACATCGTGACGTGTTTTCTCTACAAGACAGAAAAATTGAACTTAAAATTAATAATTTACGGACGATAATTCTTAACTTTGTGTAAAAGTTACGTTTCCAATACCAAAATGTCGTTACATGATCCTCCCCAGAAATATCTGATAATCAGAATGATTATTTAAAAACGGTCTTTATTACCGAATTCTTTCTTAGGAATATTTTTTATCAATTAAGACCGTATACAAAAGTTAAGATTAGTCTAAGAGAGGTATTAAGACTTACTGTCTACACCAAAGAAGGGGAAGAAGGAAAATCGTCTTGGAACTAAAACAAAATCTCCCGAAGGGACCACCGAGTCTACCATTTCTTAAACAGACGTTACGTCCTCTAGGAACTAAAACAAAATTATTGGTAGAGAGGGGGTCGTTTAATCAAAACCTAGAACTAACCAGATACACATAGGTCCCTAGGGTAAGTCGAACGGTCATTAAGTAAACCCACTTAATGAGTGGTAAACTTGGTCACTCTATACTTCCCCTCTGTCAACTCCCCGAAACCCCTGTGTAATATGAACTAGAATTTTTTCATTTGTTTCTATTCCTTACTCAAATAACGGTGACCTATAACAACTTATCCTTACCTTACGAACCTCGTAGACATCGGTAGAACACTATCCTTCTCTTGAACTGACTTCTACTCAGTCTATGAGATTACTCCTTACCACCTTTTCGATGTCTTTACGATCTAAGAACTACTACAACAAATCAGTGATTTGACTGGTTGAGACCTTGACGAGTTTGACACCCAAACAATTTACTCTTTATTGAGGCAATAATAAGTCCGGTCAACTCAGTCCCAAAGACAATGAGTGTTAACTTTCATGGAACTACACCAGTGACCCTTAAGTTACATGTTAATTAAATATGACCTCTCGTTTGGTCTTTCCCTGTGTCGAATCTTAGTCTTCAAGACACTCTTAAAATAGATTTAAAAAGATACTGAAACCGTCCTTTACTTATGATAGAAGAAAATTTTAAAAGATTAGAATACTAATCTACTAGACAAGGTATGGTGTTCTTAAAATCTCAGGACCTCAGAAACAGTGAATTATTTAATCTTATTGGGGTTTGTATAAAGTTCGAGGGTCCACCGTGATCACCATTTCTTGAGCGGACGGTTACGTCCTCTGAATTCTTTGTACCCAAGCTAGGGAACCAGTCCTTCTAGGGGACCTCCTCCCGTATCGTTGGGTGAGGTCATAAGAACGGACCTCTTAGGGCACCTGTCTCCTGGGACCTTCCGATGTCAGGCATCCTAGTGTTTCTCAGCCTGTGCCGACTTCGTTCAGTCGTGCGTGTGTTCACTTGCATAAAGGACCCTTACTAAAACCAAAACGGTACCAAGACGGGTCTGTTGACAGGACCAATCCGAGAAATTAAAGTTATTCTTTTAGTATTAAAATGGGACCCGAGATGACTAACGGAAACCTAGACCAAAATTAATCACTGGGTCTTATGTCTATGAGGTTCAAAAACGATTTATAATGTTGAAAGTTGAGAGATACCAGGTCCTGAAAGGGTTTCGAGTCGATGTTCTTACCTCGAACGGTTGTCCGTGTCTTAGGAGTAAGATGATCTCTACTCTTTAGAATGAGAACCGGGTTTGTCTACTAGGTCGTTGGTGTCGACATGGCAATACGGAGGAAGAGAGAGGGTACAGTGGGTAGTCGGTATTTTAATGAAAGACTTCAAGAAAAAAGTTGACTTCTTACCATTTCTTTGTCGGAAATTTAAGACATAATTTATATTAGGATGACTTCGGGTCTTAGAATCACCTCAGGATCAGTCTCTTTGTGTCAAATCGTCGGTTTTTCATTGAAGTTTTTTTACGGTTGAGAATTGTACACAAAGAATTTATCTCGTTTCCGTTATGGTTTAAGTGTCTTATAAAGAATTTTTAGAGTTACTATTCAAGTGACAGAACACCACTATTAAAGTACCTACAGACAACAGCAAGTCAACGAGTCGACACAGGCTGAGAAACGTTGGGGTGTCTGACGTCATTGTGGGCCGAAGGGACAGGAAGTGATAGAGGACCTCGAACGAGTTTGAGTACCGGTAACTCAGCCACTACGGTAGGTTGGTAGATCCTTATAAGACATCGGGACTGTTTCTTTACAGGATATTAGTTTCCATGGAGACCCTGTTAAGGTCGGTACGTCTCGTATCCAGACCTAATACGAAGAAGAACCTCAACAAAATTCTTTCATCCGTAAGGAGATATGACTGTACCTGTGGTTGTTCAACGGAAAAGAACTCGGAAGAAGGAAACAAAGACCACTCCGTTAGAGATAAATTACTTGTGTGTGGTCATGTAATAGGGAATCAAACGTTGAAAATCACCCGGTTTAGAAATTCAAACCGGTGACAAGGTTACAAAGTTCCGGTCGGTGGACACGAGAACTAGATTGCCAGTCTCTCTTTGTCTGGAGTCCACGTGTCGCTACAGTCAGATCGTGTCCCTACTTCACGTCGTAAAGTCCAGGTGGTAGACGAGGTGGAGGGGTGGGCGTGACCGTCACGAGGGGGGGGGTATAGAGGTATTACTTTGTTCCTAAGTGTAGGACGGCAGAGTCTCACCATGGTCGTAGGTACCTTCTTTAAGGTTGTTGGTTCTAAAGTTTCATTTTATTAGGGACTAATTGTAAAGAGTTTGTAATACTTTCTCTGTTTGTCAGTTCTCATTACAAAGAGTTTTGGTAAAACAAGAGGAACACGGAGAAAGTAAAAAGTACCGAGGGGGTTCGACGTCGTTGTAGTCCGAAGGGACAGGAAGTGATAGAGGGCCTCGAACGAGTTTGAGTACCGGTAACTTAGTTACGGTAGGTTGGTAGATTCTCATAAGACGTCGGACTGGAGAGGAGACTTTTGAGGAATGTCACAGGGAGGGGGTTGGAATAAAGTGGGTATACGGAACCGGAGTGTAGGAAGGGGAAAGGAGAGTTAATCAGTAAGTGTCTTGGGACCCCCCTTTCAGACGTTTCCGTCTTGACAGGAATGTCCTATCTATTCCTCTTCCTTAACATGTTTGTTTCGCTTTTATGAGGAATTTCTCGTCCCGTCTCCCTTTTCGGCCGTCGTAAGTATGTCATTACGGAAAAGAGGTAATGTTTAGGGACATCCGTAGTCCGTCCTCTGATGGAGTAGACAATGTAGTGACACAGGAGAAAGATACTGGCGTCCTTTTGTAAGTGCCTAGGTATAGTACTTTTCGACACGAGGTGAAAGTACCCATGACTCTTAGAAGATAACTGTCACGAAGACAGGGACGTGTCTAATAAACCTTCAGATCTGGGTTTAAATGTGATAATGGGATCATTGTACGTCACATCACAGATGTCATACATTTGAATACACAGTCATAGTGTAGACCCAAATTATCAAGGACACAAATAAAGAGAGTAGATGGTTAAGGGAGTAGATGAATATTAGATACATTAAAATGTCTACCAAAGTCTAGATAACGTCGTACTCCACTACCTTACTTACTTACTTACTTACTTTTCGGTGTATAGAAAGGAAGATAGAGAAGGATTAAATGTTCCAATGTGAACGGAAAAGGGAAGGACAAAAAAAAAATTAAACTTTTATGTGATAAAATAAATAAATAAATTTAATTAAAAAAAGGTGAATCCTTTAAGATTCCAAAAAAAGAAGGTTAAAGTAACTCTATATTAACTATCGTGACATATTCAAATTTCTTATGTCGTATTATTACTCAACTAAATGTATGTAGTACTTCACTAATAGTGTTATACAAATCACCTATAGGTAGTAGAATATATCCTTGTTTCAATTTAATTATTTTTTATAGGGAACTAAAAAGTTGGAGTCGAGGTGGTATGATGTTCCCGGAGGGATCACTGAGTCACCATTTCTTAGGTAGACGGTTGTGTCCTCTACGCTGAAACTGGGGACCCACCCCTTCTGGGGGACTTCCTCCATTACCGTTAGGTGAGGTCATAAGAACGGACCTTTTAAGGTACCTGTCTCCTCGCACCACCTGATGTCAGGTACTCAGCTCTCCTCGACCTGTGCTGACTCGTGGATTCGTACGTACGTGCGGTGGTATGATGTTTGGGTAAAGACGGGGTCCAAGGGAAGACAGAGGGTCTCTGGGTCCTAGTTTTCGACCCGTACTGGAAACGGACGAGGACACGAAGGGAGCGTCCGTTAGTGATTCAAGACGGTCAAGAGTGAAGTACACGACGACGTGTAAGGAAAAGACAGAGTTACTGTCTAAGAGTAAACCCGAGAGTAGTGGAGTACTGGTTTGGTGACTCTATAAACGTATTGAGTAAGGTGACGTCTTGAAGAGGTGAGGTCTCGTAGGACATTTACGAAATAAATGGTAATAAGGATAGTGTGGTGGACTTCGAAATAAATGGTAATAAGGATAGTGTAAGGAAAAAAAGGAGAACGAATTTAAATTTGGGGTTTAGACTTAAAATAAATTTTTTTCGAAAATTCTAAGAACTTCTTAGTTATATCACTTTTACTCATATGATGGGTTTTGTTAAATGTTTAAGTTACGTTAGGGATAGTTCGATGGTCGGTATAAAAAGTGTCTTGATCTTGTTTATTAAAGTTCTAAACATACCTTTATGTTTTTTGGAGCTTAACGGTTTCGTTAGAACTCTTTCTTCTTACCTTGACCTCCTTAGTTGAACGGACTGAAGTCCGAGATGATGTTTCGGTGTCAGTAGTTCTGTCATACCATGACCGTGTTTCTGTCTGTATATCTAGTTACCTTGTTTTATCTTTCGGGTCTCTATTTAGGTGTGTGTATACCTGTGGAATAGAAACTGTTTCCTCCGTTCTTATATGTTACCTCATTTCTGTTAGAGAAATTGTTCACCACGACCCTTTTGACCAGTTGGTGAACATTTTCTTACTTTGATCTAGTGAAAGAT
>SJYO01034137.1:47019915-47066081 GCA_006410555.1 Capra ibex | reverse complement strand
TCCTGTACCTTTGTTGGATCTACAGGTAGTCGTCTACTTACCTATTCTTTCGACACCATGTATATGTGTTACCTCATAATGAGTCGGCAATTTTTCTTAAGTAAACTTAGTCAAGACTACTCTACCTACTTTGACCTCGGTTAATATGTCTCACTTCATTCGGTCTTACTTTTTGTGGTTTTGTCATATGATTGTGTATATATACCTTAAATCCTTCTACCGTTACTGCTGGGACATACGTTCTGTCCTTTTTTCTGTGTCTACACATATTGCCTGAAAACCTGAGTCTCCCTCTCCCTCTCCCACCCTACTAAACCCTCTTACCGTAAGATTGTACATATGATAGTACATTCTTAACTTAGTGGTCAGATACAGACTGCGTCCTATGTCGTACGAACCCCGACCACATACCCCTACTGGGTGTCTCTACAATACCCCTCCCTCCACCCTCCCCCCAAGTACAAACCCTTGCGGACATTCTTAATTTCTAAAATTTTAATTTTTTTAATTTTTGATTTTATTTATTTATTTATTTTTCTAAGAAAGTGTAGTTTTGGTAGAAACTCGAAAAGGTCTATCAGGAATCCATTGGTTTTTCTAAATAGGGAAGTGGAATACTTTCCTCGTTGTGTTTTTATTATTCCGAACAAAGTACGAGAAGTATCAAATTAATCGAGACAGTTACTGTGTTCATTGACCTTGGTAATGCAGTTACGGGTGAAAGACTTAGGTCTACGTTTTACTCGGAAAAGGAAAGAATTCGTTTTTGATCTAATTAGGGGATGAAACTTGTAAAACTGGATACGGTCAGGGAAGAAGGTGTGACGCGTAAGTCCTGTTCCAATATGAAATCTCCATGAATAAGTTTTGAGTCTCGAATAGTATTCGGGTATCGAATACAAAAAGAGGTGGGGAGTAGATTCCGAATAGGTGGAACAAATAGATGATCTCCGTCGTTTGTTATTGCTTGTGTACTCCGGTAAACTAATAGTGGATATTTTAAGAACGTAACAGACGAAGGATGTATCGTCATCTATTGGGATAGAGGGAAGGGATATATTCGCTTATAGTACTGTAGATTCTTGACGAAAGTCAAGTCAAGTCAAGTAAAGTCAGCGAGTCAGCACAGGCTGAGAAGCACTGGGGTGCTTAGTGTCGTGGGGTCCGGAGGGACAGGTAGTGGTTGAGGACCTCAAGTGAGTCTGAGTGTAGGTAGCTCAGTCACTACGGTAGGTCGGTAGAGTAGGAACCAGCAGGGGAAGAGGAGGACGGGGGTCAGAGAGGGTCGTAGTCTCAGAAAAGGTTACTCGGTTGAGAAGCGTACTCCACCGGTTTCATGACCTCAAAGTCGAAATCGTAGTAAGGAAGGTTTCTTTAGGGTCCCGACTAGAGGAAGTCTTACCTGACGAACCTAGAGGAACGTCAGGTTCCCTGAGAGTTCTCAGAAGAGGTTGTGGTGTGAAGTTTTCGTAGTTAAGAAGTCGTGAGTCGGAAGAAGTGTCAGGTTGAGAGTGTAGGTATGTACTGGTGACCTTTTTGGTATCGGAACTGATCTACCTGGAAACAACCGTTTCATTACAGAGACGAAAACTTATACGATAGATCCAACCAGTACTGAAAGGAAGGTTCCTCATTCGCAGAAAATTAAAGTACCGACGTCAGTGGTAGACGTCACTAAGACCTCCGGGTTTTTTATTTCAGACTGTGACAAAGGTGAGAAAGGGGTAGATAAAGGGTACTTCACTACCCTGGCCTACGGTACTAGAAGCAAAAGACTTACAACTCGAAATTCCTTTGAAAAAGTGAGAGGAGAAAGTGAAAGTAGTTCTCCGAAAAATCAAGGAGAAGTGAAAGACGGTATTCCCACCACAGTAGACGTATAGACTCCAACAACTATAAAGAGGACCGTTAGAACTAAGGTCGAACACGAATCTGTACGGGTCAAGAGTAACCGACTACAAACTGGGACTACTGTTAGGATTTTACTATAATAAACCCCTACTGATGTAGAATTCTTATTAGTTACATATGAATCACGATATACTTATTATTATTATCTGAGATTTATGAGACAACACACACAAACACGTACACACATATACACACACACACACGAGTCATCACAGACTGGGACACTGGGGTACTTGACATCGGACGGTCCGAGGAGACAGGTGCCTTAAAAGGACCGTTCTTATGAACATCACCCAACGGAAAGGAGGAGGTCCCCTAGAAGGACTGAGTCCCTAGTTTGGACACAGAGGACGTAGTGGACGAACCGTTCCTCTCAGAAATGGTGACTTGGTGGACCCTTCGGGTTTATGAGACGATCGTTATCGAATAACAGGGGGTCTATCGAGACTGTACGTACACACGTACGTACGATTCAGCGAAGTCAGTACAGACTGAGAACCGTTGGGATACCTGACATCGGACGGTCCGAGGAGACAGGTACCCTAAGAGGTCCGTTTTTATGACCTGACCCAACGGTAAAGGAGGAGGTCCCCTAGAAGGGTTGGGTCCCTAGCTCGGGTGTAGAGAATTCAGAGGACGTAATCAGTCCGTCCAAGAAGTGGTGATCGCGGTGTACTAATACAGTGTTAATTCTGTCCAGTCGCAATTGTGACAAGTACTAAAACTGTATAATGAAAAAACTTTCCCGAAAAGACTGAAGAAAACTGTGGGGGTATTTTTGTAGTTTTTTATTTAATTATAGGTGAATGAGATTTGTTAGTTTGTAGATTTCTTTTAAAGTCATTGAGTCTGACTTCGGGTAGGATTTTCTTTTGTGTGGACGGATGATAACATGTTTTGATTGAATGACCACAACGACAGTAATTTTGTGTTAACAAGTTAGACTAAATATTTATTTTACCTGAACGACGACGATGACGACGATTCAACGAAGTCAGTACTGGCGGAGATACGCTGGGGTATCTGCCATCGGGTGGTCCGAGGGGGCAGGGACCCTAAGAGGTCCGTTCTTGTGACCTCACCCAACGGTAAAGGAAGAGGTCACGTACTTTCACTCTACACTTTCACTTCAGCGAGTCAACACAGGTTGAGATCGCTGGGGTACCTGACGTCGGGTGGTCCAAGGAGGCAGGTACCCTAAAAGGTCCGTTCTCATGACCTCACCCCACGGTAACGGAACAGGTTTTTACCTGAATGAGTTTATAATGTTAAATGAGGTAATCTTTTTTATATATATGATATAGTTTTAAAAGAGTGTAGGAAAGTACAGAGAGGTTTGATTTAGAGGTCCGGAAATGAGAATTACTTGGTATTTTTTCTTCTTCTTTTTGTTGGGTCACCCTCACAGTCCCAGTTTAACCAAGTCTGTAATGTTTAAATACCCACCCTTTTTTAAATGGACTCTGGAGTTGTCCACTACTTTACAATGGGTCACTTATTCATAGTATTGAGGTCCTTTTGACTTACTAAAAAAATTTTACAGTGAAATGACAATTTTATAAATTTCTTAATACAGTGACTGTGTAGTAAAAACTTTGTATTTTACTCAATGTACCAAAATATTAGTTTTGATGGGTAAAAGGTAAAATCACCCTAGACAGTTTTAGGCGTAGTTAGAAGTGACATATTTTGACAATGTATTTCGGGATACTCTGAACTGAACTGAGAGGGAGGTTGTCTAAGGTAAACCTTGTAAGACCGGAACAGTCTATACTAGTCCAACTATACATCAGTGTCCAGGTTGTCTACACTCGACGCTAAGATCTTCCATGAACCGAGTTGAGTGGTGGTGCACAATTTCTAAATCCTTCGGTTTATATGAGTCTGATGTTACTTTCGGTCGGAAGTTTGATGTATCTTGTCTCGGTAAAGTCCACAAGAATTTGTGTTTATGACTAGAATTCAAGGTTCTGTGTATGGTGTCAGTTGAAACGATCATTTGTATGACTCCGAAAAGTAGACTTAGAAGGTTAGATCTGGTGACATGTAGACTGAGTTCCGAGTGAATTTCCGGAGGTCTTCGTCTGTCAAAGACCTTCGGTAGTCGAAGGAATGGTTGGAAACTACCTACTTTTTCACTGTAGTCCATATAAAAATATACAAACCTACTTGTATGTACCAACCCAGTTTCCGGAATAGAAACTTGAACTTTACATAAGAAACAGAGAAAGAAGAAATGAATATAAGAAAACGTAATTAGAGAAGACGAGAGAAGAATTGAAGAAGTAAAGGGTACTTACAGAGTTGATTTAAACGGAAAGAGTTTCTTATCGTCACTGGTGAGTGAGATCATAAGAACGGGCCCTTTAGGGTGTCTGTCTCCTCGGGCCGTCCTATGTCAGGTACCCTAACGTTTCTCAACCTGTGTTGACTCACTGATTCGTGATCGTGGTGGTTTGAAAGATTTATAATTAAAACTATATGTCGGAGTTTTAAGTGATTATGTATCTATAAAAATCGAGACTGTGTAGATATAAGAAATTACCCTAAGATTCAGGGATGGTTAATCAAAGACAATGACTATAAAGCGTCTTTGAGTTTCCCTAGGTTCCTGTAGTCTCTTGTTCCTTTATACTCTGATTAATCCGTTTGACCAGGTTAATAAAAGGGTTTTTCGATACGTCTTAGTAACGTACTAAAAATTTTGAGAGGGACCCTAAAACAGGAGGTGTTAATCTTGTTAATACCAGTTTGACAATAACTATAGATAAGGGTAATTTTCCCTGGAGCTCTGTCGAAAAAACAGGAATGGCAAAGTTTTACACTAGACAAGAGATCTGTACCATTAGATCAGAAAAGTTCACAAGTTTCGGTAAGAAATTAAACAAGTATAAAGTAACTCAAAATGTGCTGTTGAATGGTTTTTAACAGGCATATCACCTAAAGTGGAAAAGTGTTCCTAAAGACTTGATACTACTTTCTAGGTATTAAATAGAGACTGTTACCCGAGTAATAGTTCAAATTTTTACGTTTGAACTCAACGAATTCTTCGATCATATTTAAACAACGGATTTCGTAAGATTTTTTATTTTGACAGGATCTGGTAGGTTCTACCTCAGACTATTCTGAAGTACGTAAAATGACGCGAACCCATTTATGTAGTTTTTTCTGTTTTGTTAATCTGTTATTTTCTTTATTTTCAGTGGACCAATTAATTTTGACTAGATTGGTTAGGAAACGCTAAATAAGAGGACTGATCTAGATCTGACTGATTTTTATCTTATATTTTAGTCAAGATTAAAAATTTTTTATGAACGATAATGAAAGTATATACAAACAGAAAGAGATGGGAAATGGGTGTTTGACACCTTTTAAGACTTTTCTACCCTTATGGTCTGGCAGACTAGAGGGAGAACTCTTTAGATATACGTCCAGTCCTTCGTTGCTAATCTTGACCTGTACCTTGTTGTCTGACCAAGGTTTATCCTTTATCTATGCAGTTCCGACATATAACAGTGGGACGAATAAATTGAATGTACGTCTCATGTAGTACTCTTTGCGACCCGATCTTCTTCGTGTTCAACCTTAGTTCTAACGGCCCTCTTTATAGTTATTGGAGTCTATACGTGCCTCTTCCGTTACGTTGACTGAGGTCATTAGAACGGACCTTTTAGGGTACCTACCTCCTCGGATCGTCCGACGTCAGGTACCCCAGTGATTCTCAACCTGTGCTAACTCGCTGAAGTGAAAGTACGTAACCTCTTCCTTTACCGTTGGGTGAGGTCACAAGAACGGACCTCTTAGAGTCCCTACGCCCTCGGACCACCCGACGGCAAATACCCAGCGTGTCTCAGCCTATGCTGACTACACTGAACGTCGTCGTCGTCGTCGTCTATACGTCTACTGTGGTGGAAACACCGTCTTTCGTTTTTTCTTGATTTCTCGGAGAACTACTTTCAGTTTCTCCTCTGACTTTTTCAACCGAATTTTGAGTTGTAAGTCTTTTGTTTCTAGTACCGTAGGTCAGGGTAGTGAAGTCTCGTTTATCTACCTTTTTGTCACCTTTGTCACCGTCTGATAAAACCCCCGAGGTTTCAGTGACGTCTACCACTGACGTCGGTACTTTAATTTTCTACGAATGAGGAACCTTCTTTTCAATACTGGTTGGATCTGTCGTATAATTTTTCGTCTCTGTAATGAAACGGTTATTACCAGGCAGAGTAGTTCCGATACCAAAAAGGTCACCAGTACATACCTATAGTCTCAACCTGATATTTCTTTCGACTCACGACTTCTCAACTACGAAAACTTGACACCACAACCTCTTCTGAGATCTCTCAGGGAACCTGACATTCCTCTAGGTTGGTCAGGTAGGATTTTCTTTAGTCAGGACTTATAGGTAACCTCCTTGACTACCACTTCGACTTTGAGACTATGAAACCGGTAG
This sequence comes from Capra ibex, assembly GCA_006410555.1. Classification (NCBI taxonomy): domain Eukaryota; kingdom Metazoa; phylum Chordata; class Mammalia; order Artiodactyla; family Bovidae; genus Capra; species Capra ibex. The sequence goes on along the minus strand of SJYO01034137.1, from coordinate 47,059,723 downwards.
ACTACGCTTCTTGACTGACTGATCTTTTCTGGGACTAAGACCCTTTCTAACTTCCGTCCTCCTCTTCCTCTACTGTCTCTTACTCTACCAACCTACCGTAGTGACTGTTACCTGTACTCGAACTCATTTGAGACCCTCAACCACTACCTGTCCCTCCGGATCGCACGACGTCAGGTACCCCAGTGTTTCTCAGTCTGTGTTGACTCGTTGACTTGACTTGACTTGACTTGGGAAATGACTACTGTGACGTAGTTTTTCACTGATTTCGGGAGTACCATTTGACGAAGAAATCCTCAAACTTGTTTTAACACACAAACAAAGAGAGGGGACGTGTCTACCTCTAGTTAATATCTTCATAAGAGTTGGGAATCTTCCCTGTTGGGTTGACATGAGGACCACCAGCAGTGTCCATATCGGGACCGTCACCGGTAAGTCCCACTCGTCATAAGATGATAGTCTCTCTGTGGAGACTCCGGGACAATCTTGGTCCTCAAGTCTTAGAACCGAAACAGTGGGTGACAACGAAGTCATTGGTTCTGGTCCAGAATCTGTTGGTTCGTACGTAGAGACCCTTAGGATTCTAAATAGACCTCTCTTTGTGACCATCTTTAATCTGTACGTCAGTTATCGGTACTTCTGAACGTATACACACAATTACCTGAGTGTAAACACAAATCGTCGGAATCTGTAACCCTGAGTGCAAACACAAATCGTCGGAATCTGTGAACATGAAAGGTTAACCTTATATATATTAGCCGGAGGGACTGAGTTGAGATTTAAAGAGTTCCCGTCGATAAGTCATACTTGTGCCTCAAATTAACCAACTACTATCTTACTTTTATTGGAGAACTCCAAATTTAGATATCTTTACTTCTTGTTAATTTTTATCCAGTTCTTGAAGGATAGAATTGGACACAAGGTGTGTCTTCTGGAACTTTTATTAAAAATTTGACACACTCTAATCTTTTACATCGTTATTCTCCAATTGACTTAATTATATTAAATTATAGGTTACACTAACACACCACCACAGGGGAATAAATGGAAAGTCTTATGGGTTTTTATTCGAAATAAAGACGAACAATAAGTCTTTCTCATCGGGTTTTTCTTAGACTGGTCTGAACCCAAGCTAGGGACTAGGTCCTTCTAGGGTGTACGACGTCTCGTTGATTCGGACACGTGGTGTTCATGACTCGGACACGAGATCTCGGACCCTCGGCGTTGGTGACTCGGGTACACGACGTTGATGACTTCGGTCATCCGGGATATCGGGCACGAGGGGTCGTTCTCTCCGGTGGTGTCTACTCTTCGGACACGTAGTGTTGATCTGTTTTCGGGAACGTTGTCACTTCTGGGTCGTGTCGGTTATTTATGTATTTATTTATTTTAATGTGTATATAGTTATTTTTCCTTACTGGTTCTCACTACCCCACTTAAACTAAATCGATGACTGAAAATACTAAGACTAAGACTGTAAATTGAAGGAAGGTTCACATAAAGGAGTAGACGATTTGCTCCTAGTATAAACAGACACTGAGAGTCTCAACAATATTTTCGAATGTATTGTAAATTTCCATAAAATATTACATTTGATAAGATATAATCTTCACAAACTCGTGAGGAAGTCAGTTACTTACGTAAAATTCGTCATAAGTAAACACCCGGTAAACGATAGTGACCCTTTTTTTTTTTTCTACCAGGAGATACCCCGTTTAAATATGTCTAATCCAGTGACAAACGTTTTGATATAACTTTTGTCTCAGGAGACGTATTTCATCAGGACTCCCATTTCGGTAATAAAGTTGTGTCTTTATAAGTCGATATTAAGGACGTCGTAAAGGTTTTTACCTTCCCTTTGGTCGTAAAACCCTAGAAACCTTCCATGTCGACCGAGTCCGGTTGTCGAATGGACAAACGAAACTAAAGTTGAGGACCGAGTCTCGTCCGTCATAATAGGGACAACTACAGCTGTCTATAGTGAGTGACGATTGGAGTACGATTATGTCTCCTTCGTAGCGGTAAACCCTTCGTTAAAAATGTCTGATCCAATGTTTCAACTTACCTAATTCGTTATGTACAGTCTTTTTTAAAACATTTCTTCAAGATACGTGTCCTGTACTCTGTAAATATCTGAGGGTTTTCAAAGTTTATAAAGGACAGACAAAAACAAATTGAATAATGATGCGTTACGTCAAACCATAAACTGTTTATGTTTAGGTCGATTCTTTTTCTTTGTTAAAAAAATGAAAAGGACCATTCACTTGGTCCCTTTTCGGTGTTCCGTCCGAATTTCAGAAAATTTGAGTCCTATTATACTCTTAGTCTCTTGGTCTCTTTCACAGTCTCTCTACAAATCTACCGTCTGTAGATCTTCTCGAAGATAAAACAGAAGTATCTAAAAAGTTTCTACCTATAAGATAACAGTGGAGTTCACCAGATTACAAACTCAAGAGAATCTAGTTGTCTCGAAGAGAAACGGACTCGAGAGGAAATGAAGTTCAAGTCGTTTATGACGTAGAGGTGACTCCTCTTTTGTTGACAGATCGTAATAGGAGAACTGATGGTGACTATGTGTTACGACGACATATAAATATATGTTTACACGTTTTGGATGTACCGTGCAAGTACTTTTATTACCCCTTTCTATGGAGAAAACCCACCCACGAACAGGACCGTCCGTCTCCTACGGAATCCCACTCTTTCCACAAGAATGTAGGAAATATTTAAGCCAGACTCGGTCTCGTTGGACCGTTCGGGGGTAACCGGTAAAACCGACGTTGAGGAACAAACCACATGTCTAAGTTGTTGACATACCTTATGAAGAAGTCATGAACTCCTATTAGTGACAGGGTCGAGTCGAAAGATAGTTGTTGTCGCAGGGTGTAGACAAACACAAAATGTTTCAAGAAAACTGTCATAGAGAAAATTAAGGAAATTCTTAGTGGATGTCTCTATAAAGATAAAGTATCTATTCCTTTAAATCTATTTCTTCGAATCTAGCCAATTTCATGAACCGATTATTCACCACTCCGAATAAAAGTGTAGGTCAGACACACGAACGACGAGACAGAAGTAAGGGGTCGAATCTGTATAGTCGAAACTCCCTGTAAAAGGTAGGTAGATAAAGAGGGGTGAGTGTCAATAGAAACATCTTGGGAGTCAGGGTGCAGAAAAATCTCAAACCTCGAGGTTTTCGGTCCGTGGTCGTAAATATAGTCGAGTACTCAGTTGTCGGAAATACCTCAGGAACCACTCTCTTAGGATTCTTGGTTTTCCGTGTCGAGGACTCGAACCCCCTTCGTAACAAAAGTTCGACTGTCCTTACAGTAACAATGATTTCGAACGGATACAAACGAAGAGAACACTTACACTCAATGAAAAATTGTGATACTAAACTGTGACAAGTAGTCTTACAATTATGGTATGAAAGGGAGTCAAAAGGAGTTAAATCTGGAAATCATAAGGTAAAATCTAGGATTTACTGATAAAGTTTTATTAGGAAATAGTATAAGTAAAATTAAGAAAAAGATTGTAAGTTACTTGTTGAAAGAGGAATAGGACGGACTAAATCTCCATGGATGTCTAAATCGGTTATATCCAAGTTATGAACTAAAGTTCAGTACGCCCAGTAGAGAGAATCTAGAAGATGATTACTGTCTTAGAGAGCCATTCCCCCAATTCTACTCATTCCAATACAGAGATTTAGGTGACCTCACCCTCAGTCGTTTTAAAAAGACATTTCCCTTTCTCTCATTTATAAAATCCAGAACATCCGGTCTACCAGAGACAATGTTGACAAGTTGAGACGGGAGTATCGTGTCTTCATCGGTGACTGTTGTGTATTCATTTGTCCGTACCAACAACACAAGGTTATACCGAACTACATATCTATGATTTCAGACTTAAAGTATATTAAAAGTGTTCAGTGTTTCATAATAAAAGGAAAACTAAAAAAAGACTGGTAAATTTGTAAATTTTTAATAATAATCGAGTGTCTGATATGTTTCCGTCTAACGACGACGACGACGACGACGATTCAGCGAGGTCAGCACAGGCTGAGACACGCTGGGGTATCTACCGTCGGGTGGTCAGAGGGGGTAGGGACCCTAAGAGGTCCGTTCTTGTGACCTCACCCGACGGTAAAGGAAGAGGTTACGTACTTTATTTTTCACTTTCCCTTCAGCGAGTCAGCACGGACTGAGAATCGCTGGGGTACCTGACGTCGGATGGTCCGAGGAGGTAGGTACCCTAAAAGGTCCGTTCTCATGACCTCACCCAACGGTAACGGAAGAGGTTTCCGTCTGATCCTAAACATTTCAACGATCGGGACTGTATCTCTAGTTATGAATATAATTATATGACACTTGATCGATACATAGACTATTCTCCAATTATGGGTTTTATATATTTCTTGAGTATGTTAAGTTATCGTTTTTATAGGTTAATTTTTACCCGTCTTCTTCACTTGTCTGTAAAAAGATTTCTTATTGTCTACCGGTTGTCCATATATTTTTCCAGGAACTGTAGTGATTAGTAGTCCCTTTACGTTTGGTTTTAGTGTTACTCTATAGAGGAGTGTGGACAATTTTACCGATAGTAGTTTTTGTACTCTTTATTCGTAACAGTTCCTTGACCTCTTTTCCCTTTCACTTACAACTACCCATACATTTAATCACGTCGGTAATACCTTTTGTCATAACTCAAAGGAGTTCTTTTAATTTTTATCTTGATGGTATACTAGATCGTTAAGTTGAAGACCTATACATAGACTTCCTTTACTTTGATTGTATAGGTTCTCTATAGACGTGGAGGTACCAGTAACGTTATAATAAATATTGTCGTTTCTATACCTTTGTTGTATTCGTAAGTGACTGTCTACTGACCGATTTCTTTTATACCATATAGATGTTATCTTATAATAAGTCAGTATTTTTGTTCTTTTAAGACGGTAAACGTTGTTGTACCTCCCTTGAAGTCTGGTAATACGATTCACTTTGTTGTGTCTCTTTGTGTTTATGATATACTAGAGCAAGTATAAAAGATACTAGGTTTAAGTATCTTTGTCTCTTATTTGACCACCGATGGTCTCCGACCCCCACCCCTCCGCCACCTTTTTTAGTCACTTCCACCAGTTATATATTTTAAGGTCCATATTCTACTTATCTAAGACTCTACGTTTCATGTCGTACCACCCTGAAAGGATCACCAGGTCACCGATTCTTAGGTACACGAGTAACGTCCCCGGGCCCAAACTGGACACCAGTCTCTTGATCCGTGACAAGAGACATTGATCAAGTGTACGGTGTTGATTTCTAGGACTTACGATGTCTTCCTTGTATGGAGTTGTATTATTTTCGGTATATACTATTTGGGTGTCGTTTGTAATAGGAGTTACCACTTTTTAACTTTTGTAAAGGGATTCAGTCCTTATTCTGTTCCCACGGGTGAGAGTGTTGATGATAAGTTGTATCAAAACTTTCAAAATCGGTGTCGTTAGTCTCTTCTTTTTCTTTATTTTACTTTGGCTTAACCTTTTATTCTTCATTTTGAGAGTAACAAACGTCTACTGTACTAGGAGATGTATCTTTTGGGATTTTTGTGGTGGTCTTTTAATGATCTCAATTAGTTACTTATATCGTTTCAACGTCCTATATTTTAATTGTGTGTCTTTAGGACAGGTAAGGATGTGTGATTGTTACTCTTTTGCCTTTCTCTTTAATTCCTTTGTTAAGGTAAGTGGTAACGTTACTTTTCTTATTTTATGCTTATTTAGATGGATTTCTTTGTTTTCTGGATATATATTTTTTGATATTTTGTGACCACTTTCTTTATTTTCTCCTGTGTTTATCTACCTCTTTATATGGTACAAGTACCTAGTCTTCTTAGTTATACCACTTTTACTCCTATGATGAGTTTTGTTAGATATCTAAGTTACGTTAGGGATAGTTCGATGGTTGTCATAAAAAGTCTCTTGATCTTGTTTATTAAAGTATTAAACATACCCTTATGTGTTTTGGAACTTATCGGTTTCGTTAGAACTCTTTCTTCTTACCTTGACCTCCTTAGTTGGACGAACTGAAGTCTGATATGATGTTTCGATGTCAGTAGTTCTGTCATACCATGACCGTGTTTCTGTCTTGATATCCAGTTACCTTGTTTTATCTTTCGGGTCTCTATTTAGGTGTGTGGATACCTGTGGAATAGAAACTGTTTCCTCCGTTCTTATATGTTACCTAATTCTGTTAGAGAAATTGTTCACCACGATCCTTTTGACCAGTTGGTGAACATTTTCTTACTCTGATCTTGTGAAAATTATGGTATGTGTTTTTATCTGAGTTTTACCTAATTTCTAGATTTACATTCTGGTCTTTAATATTTTGAAGATCTCCTTTTGTATCCGTTTTGTGAGAGACTGTATTTAGTGTCGTCCTAGGAGATACTGTATGGAAATTCTCATTACCTTTATTTTCGTTTTTATTTGTTTACCCTGGATTAATTTTAATTTTCGAAAACGTGTTACTTCCTTTGATAGTCGTTCCACTTTTCTGTCGGAAGTGTTACCCTCTTTTATTATCGTTTACTTCGTTGACTGTTTCTTAATTAGAGGTTTTATATGTTCGTCGAGTACGTCGAGTTAAGGTCTTTTTATTTACTGGGTTAGTTTTTTACCCGGTTTCTTGATTTGTCTGTAAAGAGGTTTCTTCTGTTTGTCTACCGATTGTTTGTGTATTTTTCTACGAGTTGTAGTGAGTAATAGTCTCTTTACGTTTAGTTTTAGTGTTACTCCATGGCAGAGTGAGGTCAGTCTTACCGACGATAGATTTTCAGATGTTTGTTATTTACCACCTGTCCCACGTCTCTTTTCCTTTAGGAGAATGTGACAACCACCCTTACGTTTGATCATGTCGGTGATACCTCTTATCACACCTCTGAGGAAATTTTTGACCTTTATCTTGACCTATACTGGGTCGTTAGGGTGAAGACCCGTATGTGTGGCTCCTTTGGTCTTAACTTTCTCTGTGCACATGCATGGGGTAACAAGTAGTGTCGTGCCAAATGTTATCGATCCTGTACCTTCGTTGGATCTACAGGTAGCCGTCTGTTTAACTATTCTGTCGACACCATGTATATGTGTTACCTTATAATAATGAGTCGATAATTTTTCCTCCGTAAACTTAGTCAAGATTACTCCACCTACTTTGACCTCTGATAGTGTGTCTCACTTCATTCAGTCTTTCTTTTTGTGGTTACGTCATATATTTGTGTATGTATACCTTAAGTCTTTCTACCATTGTTACTGGAATATACACTCTGTTTTCTCTAGGTCTATATTTCTTGTTTAAAAACCTGAGACACCCTCTTCCGTTCCCACCCTACTAAACTCTCTTATCGTAACTTTGTACATATAATAATGGTATACACTTTATCTAGTGGTCAGGTTCAAGTTACGTACTTTGTCCCGTGGGTTTCGACCACGTGACCCTATTGGGACTCCCTACCCTACCCCTCCCTCCACCCGCCCCCCAAGTCTTGCCCCTTGTGTGCATGTAGGTATCGACTAAGTACAGTTCCGTACCGTTTCGGGTAATGTTATAACATTTCATTAATCGGAGGTTAATTTTAATTAATTAATTAAAAAAATTTTTCTAGGATGTACGACGTTGATCATGGGTCACATCAGTTTATGTATTTGTAAATTTCTTATTATTTCGTGACGTACCACTGATTTCAATTATTATGAGATAGTGTGAATTTTCTACGACTCTCTGATCTAAAAATTTCAAGAGTAATATTCTTGTGTTTTAAGTATTGATGTACTTCACTACCTACAATTGATTTGAATGACACCACTAGTAAAACACTATATATTTGTATAGTATAGTAGTACAATATGTAGATTTTACTTATGTTACAATTATACGGTCAGTATAAAGTCATTTTGACCCTTTTCTATTTTTCGGATGAGAGTAGGAGTATATAAGATAATTAAAATGTATGTTCATATGTTAGATCTACTATATAAGAATACGTTTCGGTAATTTTGTACTCACTTATTTTTATTAAATATTTAAAATCTACGGGTACCATTAACTCGGATAAGATTTGTCATAGTAAATGTGTAACTAGTCAAGTCAAGTCAAGTAAAGTAGACGAGTCAGCACAGGATGAGAAACGTTGAGGTACCTTACGTCGTACGGTCCGGAGGGACAGATAGTGGTTGAGGGTCTCAAATAAGTTTGAGTACAGGTAGCTCAGTCACTACGGTAGGTTGGTAGAGTAGGAGATAACAGGGGAAGAGGAGGACGGAAGTTAGAAAACGTCGTAGTCCCAGAAAAGATCACTCAGTCAAGAAACGTAGTCCACCGGTTTCATGACCTCAAAGTGGAAATCGTAGACAGGAAGGTTACTCATAAGTCCTGACTAAAGGAGATCCTACCTGACCAACCTAGAGGAACGTCAGGTTCCCTGAGAGTTCTCAGAAGAGGTTGTGGTGTCAAATTTTCGTAGTTAAGAAGTCCGCAAGTCGAAAGAAATATCGGGTTGAGAGTGTAGGTACGTACTGATGACCTTTTTGTTATCGAAACTGATCTGTCTGGAAACAACCGTTTTATTACAGAGACGAAAAATACGTAACTATCTATTTATAGATATGTATGTGTAACTATCTATAATGTATCTATCAGTAACGAATGGTTTCTTCGTAAATAATTCACGAACGATATCGAATCTACTTTCTGTGTCCTTCTTATTTATACGTGATGGAAATTATAAAACCACTTTCTTCGAATATAATTTATGTGTTTATTTAGAAGGATCGAGTATTAGACTTGTTTTCGTCCGATCCTAAACCGTTCCAAACGATAGGGACTACACTTTTAGTTATGAACATAATTGCATGACACTTGTTATAAATGTTTCATTACACAAATGTTTAATTTCAGGGTGGACCGGAAAAAATACAAGGGACTCTAACTCAAAGAAATAGAACTTGAGTAAAGGTAGTGAGAAAAATAATTGAACTTGTGATTACGTGGATGAAATATTTCTTCATGGATCAAAAGAAGAAATGATTACCGTTATTTACGGAGATACTTCGACGTATTTTGGTGACTTTACTCTTATAATTGTCCAAATCAGAAGAGATAAACTTATACGGACCTTTATTTGAACTTGAGGAACTCTCCTTTGTAGAAAGTATCAAAGGTCCGTTCACTGACGACTGTAAAAATGTAATGGTTCGTGTCATACCGAGTCACATTTCTGAGGTAGACGTTACGTCCTCTACGCCCAAGCTAGGGACCCAGTCCTTCTAGGGGACCTCTTCCTTTACCGTCGGGTGAGGTCATAAGAACGGACTCTTTAGGGTACCTGTCTCCTCGGACCGCCCGATGTATATCAGGTACTCCAACGTTTCTCAGCCTGTGCTGATTCATTGATTTGGTGTTGTGACACTTGATCCCTGTTGATTGATGTTGAAGTACTTTCAATGTCTATGTGTTTGGGAGAGTCAAAGGGTCCATCATTTTAGTGATCTTAGTTTAGGATTTCGGGTCTCCGTCTTTGATTCTTTTTATAGAAATTACTTTATTCAAAGTTTAAGTTGGTTCTTTGTTGAACGAGGACAGTTCAAACAAATGTCAAACGAGGTCAATCCATATAAGTAAATAAGTTTAGTCCGAAGTCTAAAAGTATAAAGGGAAAAGGGAGGTTTGAAACCGAAGTACTTTACAGGTGTCTTTCTTTATATACTTTTCGACAAACTGAGGTGCAATGATCATTTGTCGAGGTCCGTCACTCGTTGCAGGTGAGGGGAACAACGGGAACCGAACCCGCAGACTCGTCGGTGCAGTCGGAGAGGAAAGGTAGAATCCATTAAAATTAGGTCGGGGTGTCAGGTCTAAGTACCCTGGACCGAAGATCAAACCAATGTGCGGAGACACTTGTTTCAATTTATTTACTAAGTCTAAGTCCTGTCATTTGAAACCTGCTTAGAAAAGAATTCTTCTTAAAGGTCCACCATCCTATTTGACCTCTCTTCCTATTTCTTTATCTCTTTAATGGACACCGCCTTTCACATTTCACCGGAGGTTCTGATGGTCGGAGTAATCCTGAAACCTGGGTTTTTGTGATGTGCGACTTTTTTACTTTTTAGATGTAGGACACCGATATCGATAAAACCTGAAACCGATACTATAGACCTAGTCCGACAACAGATTGGAAGGGAAAAGAGAATCGGGTAAAGATCCGTACATAGGATTACCTTCTTCGGAGTTATCTCTTTTTTCGAAAGTTCGAGTTTCTATAAATAATATTATATTAATACTGTCTTTTTCTTTTTGGATTTATCTATTTATACACCCCCACTTCACTTCACTTCACTTTCAGCGAGTCAGCACAGGCTGAGAAACGTTGGGGTATCCGATATGTCAAGTACCTTAAGAGGTCCGGTCTTATGACCTCAACCATCGGAGAGGGAAGAGGTCCCCTAGAAGGGTTGGGTCCCTAGTTTGGGTTCAGAGGACGTAACATCCACCTAAGAAATGGTCGACTCGGTGTTCCCTTCGGGTTCTTGTGACCTCACCCATCGGATAGAGAAGAGGTCCCTAGAAGGACTGGGTCCTTAGCTTGGTCCCAGAGGACGTAACGTCCGTCTAAGAAATGGTTGACTCGATAGTCTCTTCACCCCCTCTGATTCAATTGATTCGTCATGTATGAGTTACTCGTCACATTCACAAATATTATGTTCTTTTTTAAATTTTTCGACCTATACTTTGACGTACACATTATACTAAGAGTGATTATTTTTCCTATAAGTGTATCTTTTGTACCCTTCTTTTGTAATGTTTATTATTAATAGAACGAGAAATATGATAACACGTGAACTATATATGATAAAGTGTACGTAACCATGTTTGTCTCTCTTTTGTATACCTTTCGGATCACTCGATGACGAATCTCTTTTTTCGACTTGAAAAAAGGTTCGATTTCAACGTACCTTTTTTACCCACGTCAATAAAATTTTTGAAGATGTAGTTCTCGTAGTTTCAATTTATGGTTGTCCTCAGTTTGTGTCGTATTTGTTTACTTTCTTTGACGTGACCCTGTCAAAAGTTCAACCGTGTGTAGACGGGGAAGACTCCCCCTGGTGGAGAAGAAGTGAGAACTGTAAACTCTTAAATAAACTTCAAAAGTTCTTTTTAAGATTCATACCTGAAGTACGCTTTAGAGAAGTAAAAACGTACAATTTAGACTTAAATTTAATATTTACATAAAGTGTCCGGGCTACTGAAAAAACCGGGGTTTCGACGGGTAAACGTAGAAGACGAGATATAGACTTATTCGTGTTCGCGTGTGTGTAGTTGTCTACAATCTCTGTCAGGTTGGTTTTACCTGGACTTTTGAGATCTTTTGTTTTTCAGGTATAGGACACCTAAATCGATAAAACCCGAAACGAAGGTATCTTCGTTTTAGAAGAAATTATACGTACCTACGAAAATATTACTTTTGTAATTTCGTAATGAAAAGTGATTTCATGTCTCAAATAGAAAAAACTTCGAAAGAGCCCTACACCTCTAAGAAAAGTAGAAAGAGATGTATAATATCGGTAATTTAATTTGAAAGTTAACAAGAACATTCCTACAATGTCTGTTGTGACCACCTTAGTATGTGTGTTCTGTTTCTGTGGTCGTACTTTTTACTGTTGAGACGTTTCACCTGATACATTTTGCCTACAGTGCAATTGAGTTGCACCGACGGATGAGTGAGAGAGAGAGGGGTACGGGAACTGGAGCAGGGTGGTGTTGGGTTAGTCACCTCCCTTAGCACAGGGAACTCGGAGGACTGTTTTAATGTTTTCACATCGGGTCCTCCCCTCCCTTGTCCTCCCTTCAATGATTCGAATACTCTTGAATACTATTACATCCTTCTCAACTGTTGATGCTTTTTCACTTTCCAAAATGTAGGATAGGGTTTAAGAAAATTATTAAGATGAACCTTTCAGCTCGACAAAGAGGTCTGTAAATTTTTTTCCCTTACTTTTTTGGTAGACGTTAAGATGAGTTCTGTCTCAACGTCTACAACCTCTTTTTCGTATTCCCTTCACTCTAAACGAGAAGATCTTTATGTTCACGACAATTCCCGGGAAAATGAAACGAAATATACAAGGAGTATTCTAGTTTCCCTATCAAGTTCAAAGTGAAACACGAGTCCCCACCGTACGGGACAATACAGTCCTCAGTATAAAAGTAGGTAAGAAAACGAAGAGGAACTCTTACATGGAACAAAAGACCGGACAAGATTCTCGGGGACCCTGCGAAGGACGAACCGTATTGTTCTTTCACAGACTCTTTCTCCCGAAAGTACCTCAGCTCCCCGTGACGTCACCCGTCCCCCATCACTCTACTTCACCAATTCCCAAACATACGAAAACTTGAAGACGGTCCTGACGAACTATAAGAGACCATAAAGGAGACTTTCTAATAATGCCAAACAGTGTCACTACGTGACAATTTGTAAATTGTTGAACAAGAGACTCCTTTTCTTGGGAATAGATATATCATGAACGAGTAAAAAGACCACATTTACGAGGGTGGTATCGACTAAAGTGATTTACGTCTCGGTCCTCCTCTTTACGTGTTACCCGAGGAGGTCGAGTGGGATCAGACAGAAGACGAGGTAGAAGTAGAGTGGTCTCACAGACTCCGAAAGGCCATCCCTACGAGTCGGACATTCTTCACGGACGACACTTCTTTGGGTAAGATAGGAGACAACGACGAAATTGGTGGTAACAAGTCAGAAACACTAGAAAAAGTCGACTAGTGTAACAACTTGTTAAAATACAACGAAGATAAAGAGAGAAGAATGTCAAATAGACATTCTTTGAAGAATGTCAAAAGTAAAATAGCTAAATTAAAGAAATGGTGACAAATAGAGTCGTCCCTTTGTGACTTAGATTTTAACGGGGAAGAGACTTTTTCCATGTCTCGAGTGTGGTACCATCTGTGATTTTCCAGAAGAACATGAGTTAAACCCTGAGTGAGACCCTGATTTCGAATCAACGGAGGACTCTCTATTTACTATAATCAATACGACACGTCTAGCCGTTACACGTTAACTACTCAGTCGACGACGCCGTCATGATGATACAAAAATCTGTGCCGGTAGAGTCATTGAACCTTATTGTTTATAAATGAAGAGTGAGTGTCAGACGTCCAGGCACCGTCGACGAGGAGAAGTCCGACTTACATCCAAAGTCCTGCGTCCAGGTAGGACATGTAGAAGAAGGTCCTGGGTGTAACTTCCTGGTGTCCGAAGATCCCGAACTAGATTGACGTCTCAAGGATTTCGACCACGAATCTTGACAGTGCACCTGAAGAAACAGATACAGGGTGACCGGTCTCGTTCAGTGTACCGGTTCGGGTAGTAGTTACCCCTTCATCTGAGGTGGGATTTCCCTTCCCCTCGCTCTGCCCTTGTAGACGATTCGCTGAGAGGTAATGTCGTTGAGAACTTCCATGGCTCACGAACTACTTCCACGAGACACTCGATCAAAGAGGACCTTCCCGAGGGTTCCACTCTTCCTTTTCCCGTCTGTTATTTTCCCACCTTTTTGGTGTTTTACTCGTCGAACGACATATTAAGGGACCCTCCTTTAGGGAGTGTAGACTGGTGGAGTTTCATATGCTGTTCCCTTCACCCAACTTTCCCGACGGGAGCCGCGCCACCTAGGAGTAACATTCCCCAACGTTCGAATATACGTATTGAACCGTCCCCGCACCTCCCCGAAAGAAATTCTTTTCTTTATACTTTAATGTTTATATTTTAATCTAAAATTTCAAAAATAAATTTCACTCTTTTATTCGGTGTTTAGTGTGTAAAACTTTTTTTAACTATTAATGGTTTTTTAGGGGTTTCGGTCTTTTTCCTATAAAATTAATTGTTTGATGGACTGTACGGAGATATTATAACAGGATCTAAAAAACGGACTTTTATAAAACTATCAGAACCTGTTGTTGAACCATTATAGTGTACAATTCTCTTATCTAAGTAAAAAATCTAAAAAAGGATAAAGTAACTTCATATCAACTAAATGTTACAGTACAATTAAAAAGGACGTGTCGTTTCACCAACAATGTACCAGTATACATGTATGTGTATATATGTAATAAAAAGTATAGAAAAGGTAATAATGTTCCATAATTTATATCAAGGGACAAAATATTTCATCCCAGAACAACAAAAAGGTTTCTTACCTATCCAAATCAGTAAGGAGATTGTACGTTCAAAGACTGAGATAGAGTTTGCATAAAAAGGAGATGTTGGGAGTGTGAGGCCGAGTCCGTGGGACTCGGTACAAGTGTCCTACTACTGTGGTGACCGGGACCTGGAAGTGTGACTTTCTTAATTGTGTGACTAATCCCTCTCATAAGGACCTTTATTGGGTTTTACGGATAGCTGACTACTTACCTAATTGTTTTACCTCGTGATAAGTCCGTGTTTTTCCTTATTACATGACTAAGTACGATTTTACATCTATTCGGAACTTTTGTGACACGATTCACTCCTTTCGGTCTGTGTTGTCCGTGTATATAATATACTAAGGTGAATATACTTCACAGGTCTTATTCGTTTAAGTCTTTGTCTTCTATAAATCCTTCCCTAAATCCTCAGCCGACCACTCTCCTTCCCTCTCTTATCCATCCCTGATGACTACACCAAAGAAATCCCCTCCCTGCTTTTACAAGATCTTAATTTCTCGATACTATCAAAGTGTTGGAATCCTTGTATAATTCAGTGACTTGATATACGAAAATTTTCCAGTTCAAATACGATTTGAATTTTTAAAATTCTAATAAGGATTTTTGGTGAGAATATAAGTTTGTCGGTCTTTATTCACATGGCACTTATGGACGTTTGATATATTTATATAGAGTGACTTGGGTTTGAGTTGCATATAGAAATTAAATTGTAGGAAAATCGGTCTGGGGTTTTATAGGAACCGACGGTACACTATGTTTCCCCACCAATATCGTCAATCGTATCTTTCTCTGTGACTAAAATGAGAACGTTTAACATGTTTTGGTGTACTGGTCCAGTTGCATAGTAATCCCGGGACCTGGTAGGAATGTACGGTTCGTGGGTGGGTTGAAGGGGTGGGAGTCACAGTCGGTGTGTGTAAATTTAAAATCTTTTGCCAGTTCGTCAGGACTTATAAAAATGTGTCGAAGAACTTCCGTTTGCTTCGTTGTTAAAGAGTCGATTCGATAATTTAGGACAAATGTAACATGGACTTACAGATTTTGCTGTGTGAAGGGGAAACTTTTTTCTGTCGAAATTTACTCCAAAGAAAAGGAACAAGTCTTGCAACGTTTAAAAGGGGAAGAGGTACTTTGTCTCCCATTTGAGACTAATCTTAGGGAGAGTTCCCACAGACTGGAACGGGTCTCCTAGTTTCAGGTTTAAAGTAGAGTGGCGGTTCCGGATTACTCTTAAGGTCTCGGGAGGTCTAGTAGAGTCAAAACCGCTTAGGCGGGAGCCCGACTGGGAGTGGGTGAACCTTCGGGGAGAGGGGTCGACATCGGGACTCGAACCGGACGTGGACCGACCGAAGACGAGCTCGGAGAGGGGACGAGGCGACCTGACCTGAGACCACAGACATTTAAGAGGTCGACGGCCCTGGGTTTGACGAAGAGTCGGACCTCTTCAGGACGGTCTACGTCCCCGACATTAAGTAAATAAACTCCTAATATATTAAAGTTTGAGGTTGTCTGTTTATGTACCTCTATAGACGGACACAAAGACTGAAACTCACCGGGTAAAGAGTTTCTGGTTTGTTATAAGAAAACCTACGTTCGAAGTTTATGGAAGGGTAAGTCTATGATTGGTCTTTAGTCGAAATTCTTTTTGTTTAACAGGGACGAAGAATTGATTTGCAAGTAAGGAGAAGAACAGAGCGAAATCGTTACTACTCATTTATTCGTGATTAGGGTCACCGGTAGTCTCCGAACCGAAGACTCTATAGACCGACACACAAGACACGAAGCAGTCAGTCAGCACAGGTTGAGAAACACTGGGGTACCTGACATCGGTTGGTCCGAGGAGACAGGTACCCCTAAGAGGTCCGTTCTTATGACCTCACCCGACGGTACGAGAGAAGGTCCCCTAGAAGGGTCGGGTCCCTGACTTGGGTCCAGAGGGTGCAACGTCCGTCTAAGAAATGGTAGACTCGGTGGTCCTTTCGGGACCGATCCAACCGGAGTTGACTCCGAAAGTAAAGTTTTACGACATGGTTCATATTCAACTTTAAAGGAAATTCACCGATCTTTATTAACACGAATTTTTGATCTAATTCTTAGACCCCCGAAGAGATCACCGAGCCACCATTCCTTTGGCGGACGGTCACGTCCTCTGTACCCAACCTCCTGTGTCACGTCCTCTGTAGTCAGGGATCACCCCCTTCTAAAGTGTACGTCTCCTCGTTGATTCGGACATACGGTATTGATGACTCGGACACGAGATCTCGGACCCTCGGCGTTGATGACTCGGGTGCACTTTGTTGATGACTTCAGGCGAGTGAGATCTCGGACACGAGGTGTTGTTCTCTTCGGTAGCGTTACTCTTCGGGTTCGTGGTGGTGTTGTCTCTTCAGGGACGAGCGGTGTTAATCTCTTTCGGGTGTACGTCGCTACTTCTGAGTCGTACCGGTTTTTATTTTATTTGTTTTAATATAGATCATCCTCCAGTTCTCTATATGGACCTCATTGTCCGTTCAAACCGGAACCTCATGTTTTACTTCGTACCGTTTCAAACGATTCTCTTACGTGACGACGACGACGACGACGACGATTCAGTGAAGTCAGCACAGGCTGAGACACGCTGGGGTATCTGCCGTCGGGTGATCCGAGAAGACAGGGACCCTAAGAGGTCCGTTCTTATGACCTCACCCAACGGTAAAGGAAGAGGTTACGCACTTTCACTTTTCACTTTCACTTCAGCGAGTTAGTACGGCCTGAGAATCACTGGGGTATCTGACGTCGGATGGTCCGAGGAGGCAGGTACCCGAAAAGGTCCGTTCTCATGACCTCACCCCACGGTAACGGAAGAGGCTCTCTTACGTAACCAGTATCGTTTGTGGGAGAAGGTTGTTGTGTTCTCTTCTGAGATGTGTACCTGTAGTGGTCTACGAGTTATGACTTTAGTCTAACTAATATAAGAAACGTCGGTTTCTACCTCTTCGAGATGTGTCAGTCGTTTTTGTTCTGACCCTCGACTGACACTAAACCTAGTACTTGAGGAACAACGGTTTAAGTCTGAATTTAACTTCATTCATCCTTTTTGGTGATTTGGTAAGTCTATACTGGATTTAGTTTAGGGAATGCTAATATGTCACCTTCACTGTTTATTTAAGTTCTCTAATCTAAACTATCTCACGGACTTCTTGATTCCTACCTCCAAACACTGTAGTATTTCCTCCGGCACTAGTTTTGCTAGGGGTTCTTTTTCTTTACGTTTTTCCGTTTTACCAACAGACTCCTCCGGAATGTTTATCTACTCTTTTCTTCTCTTCGTCTCCGTTTCCTGTTTTCCTTTCTGTATAGATAGACTCACGTCTCAAAGTTTCTCTCTATTCTTTCGGAAGGAGTCGTTAGTTACGTTTCTTTATCTCCTTTTGTTGTCTTACCCTTTCTGATCTCTAGAGAAGTTCTTTTAATCTTTTGTAAAGTACGTTTCTACCCGTGTTATTTCCTGTCTTTACCATACTGGGATTGTCTTCATCTTCTATAATTCTTCTCCACCGTTCTTATGTGTCTTCTTGATATGTTTTTTCTAGAAGTACTGGGTTTATTGGTGCTACCACACTAGTGAGTTGATCTCGGTCTGTAGGACCTAACTTTTCAGTTCACCCGGATTCCTTCGTTGTGATGCTTGTTTCAATCACCTTCACTACTTTAAGGTCGACTCGATAAAGTTTAGGATTTTCTACTACGACACTTTCACGAACGACATGAGATATACGGTCGTTCAAACCTTTTGAGTCGTCACCGGTGTCCTGACCTTTTCTAGTCAAAAGTAAGGTTAGGGTTTCTTCCCGTTACGGTTTCTTACAAGTTTAATGACGTGTTAACGTGAGTAGAGTGTGTGATGGTTTCAATACGAGTTTTAAGAGGTTCGTTCTGAAGTTTTCATGTATTTGACTCTTGAAGGTCTACAAGTTCGACCTAAATCTTTTACGTCTCCTTGGTCTCTAGTTTAATGGTTGTAGGCAACCTAGTATTTTTTCGTTCTCTTAAGGTCTTTTTGTAGATAAAGACGAACTCATTGATGTGATTTCGGAAACTGATACACCTAGTGTTGTTTGGACCTTTTGAGACTTTCTCTACCCTTATGGTCTGGTGGAATTGACGGAGGACTCTTTGTATATACGTCCAACTCTTCGTTGTCAATCTTATCCTGTACCTTGTTACCTGACCAAGGTTTAACCTTTTCCTCATGCAGTTCCGACATATAACAGTGGAACGAATAAATTGAATATACGTCTCATGTAGTACATTTTACAGTCCAACCTACTTCGTGTGTGACCTTAGCTCTAACGGTCTTTTTTATAGTTATTGGAGTCTATAAGTCTACTGTGGTGTAAATACCGTCTTTCACTTCTCCTCGATTTCTCGGAGAACTTCTTTCACTCTCCTCTCACTTTTTCGACCGAATTTTGAGTTGTAAGTTTTTTACTTCTAGTACTGTAGGTCAGGGTAGTGAAGTACCGTTTATCTACCCCTTTGTTACCTTTGTCAGTGTCTGAAATAAAAGAACCCGAGGTTTTAGTGACGTCTGCCACTGATGTTGGTACTTTAATTTTCTGCGAACGAGAACCTTCTTTTCGATGTTGGTGGATCTGTCGTATAATTTTTGGTCTCTGTAATGAAACGACTGTTTCCAGGCATCTCAGTTTCGATACCAAAAAGGTCATCAGTACATACCGACACTCTCAGCCTGATATGTCTTTCGACTGGCGGCTTCTTGACTACGAAAACTTGACACCACAACCTCTTCTGAGAACTCTCAGGGGACCTGACGTTCCTCTAGTTTGGTCAGTCAAGATTTCCTTTAGTCAGGACTTATAAGTAACCTTCCTGACTACGACTTCGACTTTGAGGTTATGGAACCGGTGGACTACACTTCTTGACTGAGGAACCTTTTCTGGGACTACGACCCTTTCTAACTTCCGTCCTCTTCTCCTACTGTCTCCTACTCTACCACCCTACCGTAGTGACTGAGTTACCTGTACTCAAACTCGTTCGAGGTCCTCAACACTACCTGTCCCTTCGGACCTTACGACGTCAGGCACTCCATAGTTTCTCAACTGTACTGACCCGTTGACTTGGATTAACTATAAAATATTTTGACTATCAACGATAATCAAAATTCATACCTTTTATCTTTCTCTTTCTCTCTCCTACCCTTCCCTCCCCTCCTCTCGTGTCCTCTTCCGTCCTCTCTCCTTTTCGTTCCCTTCCTCTCCTTTTCCTCGTTCAGTCCTCCTCCTCCTCTTCAGCACCGATTCCGTCTTTTTTTCCTTTCAGGGTCCTATCATCTTGTTAGAGTCTTTAGTTTCTCCTCACGAAAAGATTTTTCTTTTGAAAACCGGTGATCACTCTGAGGTCATCAACCTTTCGGGTGACTTATACGTACTACAGTACGTGACATGTAAGTGTCGTGTGTGTTCCGGTGTAAGTTAGACGACTGGAGCTCCCGTCTTGTGTTCCGTATAAACAAGGGGGATCGGGGACTGAGACTTCTCTTCCTCTTCAGACATGACCTTCGTAAAATTAAAACTTAGTCCGACCAACAACCGATGCAACACTTTATCTAATCGAAAGTCTTTCTCTTTATAAGTAAAGAAAAATACCAGTGATAACATTCATCTACCACCCATTGTCCGAACCCTCCGGGGGTTGAACCACAGTCCCGACTTCACCGTTTCGGTCCTGAGTGGTCACCTCTTCTTGGTTGGACCGAATCCCCCTTATTCAGCATAGGGTTGAACATGACACTGAGTTTGTCCCGAATGACTACGTTAAACCCACAGAGAAAATCACTGAAGACCTTTTTATCTCGATTCTATATTGGAATATTCTGTTTGACATTTAGTGTAGTCAGTGTCCTTTAAAACAGTACCGGACCTAATCCACCGTCTTCCCTCGATCAAGCTTCCTTTTTCAGTCTCCGTGACCCTAAACAGACTTAAACAGACTTATAATGATCTTAGTATACCTTCTCTCCATTGACCCAAGAAAATCCAACCACCACGGTTATATCTCTCTTTACCTTTATATATCTCCTCTACCAATCAAGTGGTCTAATGAAACAAGTAAATTTATAAGAAAACCTTTACAGGTCAAAGGAAAAAAGGGAGAAAAAGATACAAATGGTTCCAAATAAAAAGGATAAAAAATATTTGATACAAATAAATCTCTATTGAATCTAAGGTTATCAAGAAAAAGGAATAAAAAATTTTGGCAATTACTATCTTTTAAAGTTTGAATTTTCATCTTTCTTTTCATATTACTTGAGTGTTCATGGTTGAATTGTCGTCAAAATTTTTTAGATAAGAGGAAAATAAAAGGACCTCATAAAATTTCGTTTAGAGTCTGTACTATAATTAAGTGGACCTTTATGAAGATATATGTAGATAGAAATTGACAAGTCTTCAAAATCTTTTTACGGTTAATAGGGTAAAACTATTATTATATTGAATTTTATTAAACAAATATATTAACTTATGATTCAGATAGAAGTTTAAAGGGAGTAATAGGGTCTACATAAAACAGTGTTCAAACAAGTTCAGTCTTAGATTTGTCAAAGTATATAATCTAAACCAATTTATAGAAAGTAACAAATATTTAGGTAGGGAGTTAAAAATATAGTAATAAGACCTTTTTGATCGAGTAAACCGGATATCTTATAGAGTAAGTCCTAAACTAAATAACGTAGAACCACCAAAACAAATTTTATAAGAAACGGAATAAACGACACTCGACTATCGATTTCGAGAACCGACCTATTCTAAGTCCAGACTAAAAAAATCCGTTCTTATGAAGAATTCACCACACAAAAAGAATAACATCTTGTAGTAATATGTCAGGTCAACAAAATAAAAATTAATATGGTTCACTCAGCCATCTAAGTCCACTATCGTTAGGTTATAAAGGTAATACTTCAAGAAGTAACTGAAAAGAAAAAAAAACCGACACGGACCAGAGTCGATATCATACACCCTAGAAACAACGGTACACCTCCTAGATAAAGGGACTAGTCCCTACCTTGGACACATAGGACGTAACCCTCGTGTCAGAATTGGTGACCTGGTACTCCCTTCAGGGAGAAGTAACTGAAAATTGAATTGACAAAATCGTTTTTATTAACAACAGATCTAGGTAACAAAATAAACCTCAACGTTTTACTACTAAAATATTAAGGTAGTAAGGAAGACGTAAGTGACCAACTTAATAAGGTATTTCTTGAAAGGGAGTAGTTATTAAACCAATAGTACTTTATATCAAGTATGTCCTTTCCGTCTTATTTTAGGAACTATAAAGGGAAAAATTATGTAAAAATATAAAGTTCTTCGTTATTACTCTTGACCTACCTTGTTGTCTGACCAAGGTTTAACCCTTTCCACATACAGTTCCGACATATAACAGTACGACGAATAAATTGAATATACGTCTCATGTAGTACACTTTACAACCCGACCTACTTCGTGTTCGACCTTAGTTCTAACGGCCCTCTTTATAGTTGTTGGAGTCTATACGTCTACTATGGTGAGAATACCGTCTTTCACTTCTTCTTGATTTCTCGGAGAACTACTTTAACTTTCTCTTCTCATTTTTTCAACCGAATTGTGGTTTTAAGTCTTTTGGTTCTAGTACCGTAGACCAGGGTAGTGAAGTACCGTTTATCTACCCCTTTGTCACCTTTGTCACCGTCTGATAAAAACACCCGTGGTTTCAGTGACGTCTACCATTGTCGTCGGTACTTTAATTTTCTGTGAATGAGGAACCTTCCTTTCAATACTGGTTGCATCTGTCATATAATTTTTCGTCTCTGTAATGAAACGGTTGTTTCCATCAGATCAGTTTCGACACCAAAAAAGGTCATCAGTATATACCTACACTCTCAACCTGATATTTATTTCAACGACGACGACGACGATTCAGTGAAGTCAGTACAGGCTGAGACCCACTGAGGTATCTGCCGTCGGGTGGTCCGAAGGGGTAGGGACCCTAAGAGGTCCGTTCTTGTGACCTCACCCAACGGTAAAGGAAGAGGTTACGTACTTTCACTTTTCACTTTCCCTTCAGCGAGTCAGCACAGACTGAGAAGTACTGGGGTACCTGGCGTCGGATGTTCCGAGGAGACAGGTACCCTAAAAGGTCCGTTCTCATGACCTCACCCCACGGTAGCGGAAGAGACATTTATTTCAACTCACGGTTTCTTAACTACAAAGACTTAACACCACAACTTCTTCTAAGAACTCTCAGGGAACCTGACGTTCCTCTAGGTTGGTCAGTTAGGATTTCCTTTAGTCAGGACTTATAAGTAACCTTCCTGACTACAACTTCGACTTTGAGGTTATGAAACCGGTGGACTACGTATCTTGACTGAGAAACCCTTTCTGGGACTACGACTCTTTCTAACTTCCGTCGTCTTCCCCTACTACCTCCTACTCTACCAACCTACCGTAGTGGCTGAATGACCTGTACTCAAACTCGTTAGAGGTCCTCGACCACTACCTGTCCCCTCGGACCACACGACGTCAGGTAACCTAGTGTCTCAGTCTGTGCTGACTCGTTGACTCAACTTGACTTATGCAAAAACTCACTACTAGACCACGGGATCACTGGAGGCTTTTGCTGGTTTCTGTAAAAAAATTTAGTAATAGTCAAGTCAAGTCAAGCCAGCAAGTCATTATAGACTGAGAAACACTAGGGTACTTAGCGTCGTACGGTCCGGAGGGACAGGTAGTGGCTGAGGGTCTCAAATGGGTTTGAGTACAGGTAACTCAGTCACTACGGTAGGTTGATAGAGTAGGAGACAACAGGGGAAGAGGAGGACGGGGGTTAGGGAGGGTCGTAGTCCCAGAAAAGTTTACTCAGTCGAGAAACGTAGTCCACCGGTTTCATCACCTCAAAGTCGAAGTTGTAGTCAGGAAGGTTACTTATAAGTCCTTGCTAAAGGAAATCCTACCTGACCAACCTGGAGGAACGTCAGGTTCCCTGAGAGTTCTCAGAAGAGGTTGTGGTGTCAAGTCTTCGTAGTTAAAAAGTCACGAGTCGAAAGAAATATCAGGTTGAGAGTGTAGGTATGTACTGATGACCTTTTTGGTATCGGAACTGATCTGTCTGAAAACAACTGTTTCATTACAGAGACGAAAAATTATACGACAGATGCAACCAATATTGAAGGGAGGTTTCTCATTCGTAGAAAATTAAAGTCCCGACGTCAGTGGTAGACGTCACTAAAACCTCGGGGGTTTTATTTCAAACGGTGACAAAGGTGACAAAGGGGTAGATAAACGGTACTTCACTACCCTGGCCTACGGTACTAGAATCAAAAGACTTACAACTCGAAATTCGGTTAAAAAAGTGAGAGGAGAAAGTGCAAGTAGTTCTCCGAAAAATCAAGGAGAAGTGAAAGACGGGATTCCCACCGTAGTAGACGTATAGACTCCAATAACTCTAAAGAGGTCCGTTAGAACTAAGGTCGAACACGAAGAAGGTCAGGTCGCAAAGAGTACTACATGAGACGTATATTCAATTTATTCGTCCCACTGTTATATGACGGAACTGCATGAGGAAAAGGATAAACCTTGGTCAGACAACAAGGTTCCGGTCAAGATTGACAACGAAGGACTGGACGTACTTAAGTAATTAAAAAGTAATGGACTACACAAGATTAAAAAAAGTACATGTTTAACGGGGTAGAAACCGGTCACCCTCGGAGAATTCTTACCGAAAATGTACCAAAGCTAAACTGATAAACAAAACTTTCTAAAGGAGTGAAAAAAAAAGTACATGTTTAACGGGGTAGAAACCGGTCACCCTCGGAGAATTCTTACCGAAAATGTACCAAAGCTAAACTGATAAACAAAACTTTCTAAAGGAGTAAAGAAGAAACTGAATCTGAGTGAAAAATTCAGGACGGGATTTGAACCT
Organism: Capra ibex; assembly: GCA_006410555.1. Taxonomy (NCBI): domain Eukaryota; kingdom Metazoa; phylum Chordata; class Mammalia; order Artiodactyla; family Bovidae; genus Capra; species Capra ibex. The sequence continues at coordinate 47,035,508 of SJYO01034137.1, read as the reverse complement.
TAGACGCTTCTCAGTCCGTGTTGACTCACTGATTCGTGTCATGTCCCGTTTGAACCTTAGTCCGTAAAGGGGTTTCTAAAGACCAAAGAGAATCATTCCTTACCATAAGTCTCTGGTATTACACTTACGGACAACACGAATAATGATGATTTAAGTAACAAAGATCCAGAAAAGTTGTCAGTCTCGTTACTTTATACAAAAAAAAAAATTAAATTCTCTGTTTTTTACTCAAATATGACTATAAAGGATAAGTTTATACTCTAATACCCTAAAAATGAATTGAGACAACCAAAATATGAGAATCATTAGAATACAATAATCATTATGACTACGAAGTCGTAGAGAATGAAAACTCAGTTGTCGGTTCCAAGTGGTCTATAAATTCTTTTAGACTTGTGACTTTTGTCTTTGTTATTTTCATTAAACTTTATACAGTTACATTTTTTGTAATATGAATTGTAGGAGTCTCTGTGTTCTCTATTATAATGGGGGTACCTAAATAATGTTTCTTTAGAATTGGACGTAATTTACACAAGAAAAGTTTGATTTCGATTATTCATTACTACAATGATTATTATAGTCTCTTTAGTTTGACTAGTCGTTCCCTCTTCATTGTATGTCTATATTCAGTCAATCCTTTTTGGTACGTTAGAATTTAAATTTAACCTTTATAGTCATTCTTAAGTTCAAAGAGAGTAAAAGTTTACGCATTTGCAAGAGTGAGAAATGAGACTTTTTAGGTGTTTTGTCACTATTACATCATCGTTTCTGATAGAGAATACGGGTATGCCACCAGAGGTTTATGGTAAAGGGTCACTTTTCCTTGATCCTTAGGAACCCTTTTATGTTGTTTCTACGTTGTCGGTTTGTATCTTATACTTTAAGACATCTACACTAGTTTACAAACTAGTTTAAAGAGGATGTTTATTTACCGTGACTTTTTCTCTCTCTCCTCGTGAAGGGACCACCCGGTCTTCAACTGTCAGGCGGACGGTTACAAGCTTGGGACCAGACTCTTCTAAGATGTACGGTTTCTCGTTGATTTGGCCATCCGGTATTAATGGCTTCGGACCCGCGGGATCTCGGACGTACGGTGTTTATGACTCCGACACACGGCGTCGATGACTTTGGGTGTTTGGATCTCGGACACAGGGCGTTATTCGCTTCGGTGACGTTAACTCTTCGAGCACGTGACGTTGTTTCTCGTCTGGGACGAGCGGTGTTGATCTCTTTCGGCCTCGTGTCGTTTCTAGGTCATGTCCGTAATTATTTGTGAGAAATTTTGAAAAATCTTCGTCTCCTTTATTTATTATACGTAACACACCTAGAACAAACTTAGGACATCATGTTCTTTATCTACCAGAAATAGGTACTAATAAACTATAATTTTTAATAATTAAAATAATGTATACTATCATCTTAATAATACACCTTTTTTCCCTGGAATGGTCAAAAACATCGACTTTACTATATAAACCCTAAACGAAATTATGTGACCTTCTCTTTCTGCACCTCCTCTGTATTCACTTTCTTTAAACCGTTTTATGACTATTTATGATTTCGATCCACCATGCCCAAGTTGCATGATAAAAAAACATACAAGAAACATACAAACATACAAACTTTTACTGGAATTAAAATTTTTCAAATTTTTTTGTCTTGAGACAAATCTTTGTTTGAGAATAAATCTTTGTGATTTCTCCTGGATTTATGTACCTCTCTATAATCCTATATTAATTGATTACTTCAATTAATTTCCGTGTGTCCTGCGTTCTCTCTTAGGTCGGGGTTAAGGTGCGGAGTCCGAGGTCGTTCGTCGTCCTACACGGACTGTAGGGGGTTTCGAAGTCAGGTCCCGGATCTGAACCGAGGTCTACAGGCAACTGGGGACCCGGAGGGACCGGATCCCGCCGTCCAGGGCAAGGGCAAGGGTCCGACGACCACCCTCCAGGAAACACATCACCCGACGTGCACGTCAAAGGATTAAGCGTCTCGGGAAAACCTGTGCGCACTTATCGACCAATGTCAGAGGTGTAAAAATACGTCTACGAGGACACGCCCCACCTCTGATCTCCGTCGTCGTTGACTATTCGTTTGGTACCTCCCGTCGAGAGGGATTCTCTGGGGTGTCCTTTGGACGTGTTTGAATGTAGGGAAAACCAAACAAGGAGACGCACCGACGGCCAAAGTCGGCACGAAGCCACAGGGGAAGAGGTCGAAGGCCGAGGGGGCCGTCGACAACAAAGGGAGTGAGGGAGACGAGGGTAGGTTCCATGTCCTCCTGAAGTAAGGTAAAGCTCTTGAGGACCACAAAGGACCGCCGACCCCTACTAAGTAAAAATGAGGGACCTTAGAAGAGACACCGGTCTTGTAACAAAAGGTATAGGAAGGGTGGGGGTGGGGGTCCTTTCTTGTTTTCCGTTATAAACCAGAAGACCGACCTTAGATTAGTGGGGTAGGGTATGTACCAAACCCGACACCAAGGAGGTCGAGTAGAGTGTTTTGTAAAACTCTATTTGAGATTGTCCCCCTGTTCCAGCTAAAGGCCAACTTCACTACATAATATACTAAGTAGACAAGGGATTCTAAAGGTCAATATCAGTACTTTAGACCGGAGATGGGGATTTCGATTGGAAATACAAATATTCTTTATTGGGATCATTGGGTGTGTAAAAGTCTCGACGTTAGTACGAAGGTACTCCAACATTTGAGTCGTTCTATTTCAAAAGAGACAACGTTTAGTCGATACGAACTTTTCAACCATGTCAACTTTATTCGATATTTATTCTATCCAAACTACTTCAAGATTAAGTTCTTAAAGTAAAAGAGTGAAGACGGGGTTTGGTACCGGTCTAGTTACCCTGGAAGTTGACGTAAAATAAAGTGTAACACTAGGGTCTTCCTCGGTATGGTAAAATCTTTCTTCCTACTCGTTACCTAAGTTCGGTAGGTCTTAATCTAAACGTTGTCTCCCGTTTATTCCAGGAGTCTTAGTTTCTTACAATCCCCCTCTCTCTACAATCAGTCCTAGATGGGAGAGGAAAATCTTCACTCTTTTGATTTCAGGTTTCTCTCAGTATAAAAGGATTCCAGTGTCTCCATCGTTCACTTTTGTCCAAGTTTTGGTCCAAATTTTGGTCTTCTGGGGTTGGGTGGGAGAGTGAGTACGATCGAAGACTTTTCAGGAGGAACGAACCGAAGCGGAGGAACGACCGGATAAGAGGGCAGTGGTCGGTGAAGGAGATATCGTGGGGAACCGAGGAGAGAGAGGACCGAGTCTTGACAAGTGAGTGAGAACCGGCAGGGGGTATTGAAAGGTCAGCATAGTGTGCGACGTGCGGACACGGAAGGGTCTGGTGTACCTTTTCATCGAGAAGGGGTTCTCTCGGGACACGACTGGATGTAGAAAAGGTTACGTCAAAAGAGACGGGTCTTCTAAGAAGAAGAGATAGAAATGGTCCTTTTTAGGAGGAAGGAGAGTCTCCTAGTCAAGTCTACGATGAAGGAAGTATAAGTCTACGTTAAAGAAGTAACGACGACGACGACGACGATTCAACGAAGTCAGCACAGGTTGAGACGCACTGGGGTATCTGCCGTCGGGTGGTCGGAGGGGGCAGGGACCCTAAGAGGTCCGTTCTTGTGACCTCACCCAACGGTAAAGGAAGAGGTTACGTACTTTCATTTTTCACTTTCACTTCAGCGAGTCAGCACGGGTTGAGAATCGCTGGGGTACCTGACGTCGGATGGTCCGAGGAGACAGGTACCCTAAAAGGTCCGTTCTCATGACCTCACCCCACGGTAACGGAAGAGGTTAAAGAAGTAATCGAGAGGGATTTACTTTAGATAGAGAGGTGACAGAGGGACGCGACGTATGACACCTGGAACCCAAAATATCTATAAGGTAGACCGCATTACGACATCGATCAATACTTGTAAGACGAAGAAGGGTGATCAAATATTTAAGGACATTCAGTTTCTGGTCTAGAGTAAACCATCTCTATCAAACGTCTCAATAAACGAGTCTCATTTGTATTTTTTAAAAAAACAAGTTTACTTATATTGTTTTGTCTTTGTTTGAGTGTCTATGTCTTTTGTTTGATCACCAATGGTCACCCTTTCCTTTCCTCTTTCGCCGTTTTGTGTCCCTCCACAATTCTCTATATTTGATGATACATATTTTATTTATACCATGTTCCTATATAACATATCGTGTTCTTTATTTCGGTTACGGAATATTATTGAAATTTACTTCGTATTAGATATTTCTATAACTTAGTGATACAACATATGGACTTTGATTATAACATTTAATTGATATTAAGTTATTTTTAAAATTTAATTTTTTTAATTTGACCTAATTTTAGATAATAGAAATCTTTGAGTGTCGTAAATCTATACGTTAAGATTTCTCGACTTAAATTCACAAAATGTATAAAGATAGGGACTACAAGAGTCCATACGACTTGCCGTGAAGATAGAGGATGTTACGTAGAACCTATTTTTGTTCCTCCTAATAAGAAGGAAACGATAAATGAATCTAGGATGAGTCGTTTTCCAAGTTGATTTCTATGTGAACAACTTGTATATTATTAACAGTTGACAGTGACAGACGATAATTTCTTTGACTGTTATCTGATTATCGAATTTCTTGATGGAAACTAATCCTTAGTCCTCTGGAACCCAGATGAAATTTACTATAGTTTAAAGATAGTCATACTGGAACCTGGTCAGTGAATTAGAGACAAGTAATCGTTTTTCCTGACGAATATTTTCCATCCAAGGAAGTATCTGTGCCTACGGTGGGTGGATCGATGTTCAAACATTTGGTTAAGACTTTTGTATGTCATACTCAATGTCGTGACCAAGAGTTTGACATCAGGAGTCTGGTATAGAAGAGGGTCCTTGAATCATCTTTATGTGCCACATAAGACCACGAAGGAGAGGAGGTTTAGCCTCCCCCACGTCCAGGAGACCCTGTGACGTGACCCCATCAAGGAGGAGTACGATGGTCGAGTACCAGGTCCTTCAGATTTTACTAGAACGCGCAGTGTGACTTTGTTAAGACGAATGGTTTCCGTGGTGTTCTTTTATTGTGGGTGGTATGAAAGGCGTGTCTCTATTTCGACACAGACTCCAAGTCTCCTGTATTACTAACACTTTTATGAGACGTTTAATTCTCCCTGGTATCTTTACATTTATAACAAGTTCAACGGATCAGAGACTACCTCGACATACTTCCTGTTTTTGTCTTATTTACCTTCTCTGTGGGTACAGTCTAATATATTTGATGAGTCGATGACTTTTTTGGTAGGAAAACTAACAGATGTATCGAAAGGAGGGAACTAAAAATAGGATGAACAGACAAATACAAACTTTATTTCCGTATGGTGTCTCTATTTCACTTCTATGTCGTTAAATTTTCCTTCGGGTCATGAGATATTGGTCATGGACCGATGAAGTAAGTGAATGTTTCTCTTTCATATTGGAGATCTCGGGAGAACTTTCCAGTTGACCTTCCTTGTACCGTAACCCAAGACTTCGCTTGTGTCATGACAAAAAGGGGATATAGGTGTTGAGGGATAGTGAACTTATTTCTTGTTTAACGAACGTACATCGAGTCGAGGTATTGGAGCGTGTGTATTCTTAGGGAGAAGGCAAAACTGATTTGTTCTATCTAAACCAGAAAAGGTTTACGTCTTGACCAACAGGAGAAATTAAGACGGGGCGAGGGGAGGAGATTGTTTGGTGGACACCCTTAATTGTCCCCTCGTTTACTGGAACTTAGTATTTCCGTCTCAAAGTCAACCCGAAGACGATAAATAATATGTCGGTACTCATTTTGGACAGGACTGGAGTACAAGGAGTCCCATAAACTCACCTGACAGACCATAAACAATTGACGTTTTGTAAATGTTGTCTTCCACGATAAGATCGTGATGACAATCGTGTCGTCTCATCGGTTCCTTTTAAAAGAACCAGTTCTGGACGACAAAAGATTTCTTCTGTTAAACATCTGTCTCTTCCTTCGGTACGAATAGACCTCTTTAATTTACTGTCCCCTTGTTTAGTTCTGTGGGTAAAGGAACTTACAAAGAAGTTTTTTACCATCTTATCAACAATCACCGATACCATCGACTCAACCGTTGACCTGCCTCTTCCGTTACCGTTGGGTGAGGTCATGAGAACGGCCCTTCCAGGGCACCTACCTCCTCGGACCATCCGACGTCAGGTGTCCTAGCGATCCTCAGCCTGTGCTGAAGTGAAAGTGAAAGTACGTAACCTCTTCCTTTACCGTGGTGTGAGGTCATAAGAACGGACCTCTTAGGGTCCCTGCCCTCTCGGCCCACCCGACGACAGATACCCCAACGTGTCTCAGCCTGTACTGACTTCGCTAAATCGTCGTCGTCGTACCATCAGAGAATAGACGAAGACGAAAGTCAGACAACACTCTATGACAAAACCAACGTCGTACACTTCTTTTGGATCGGAGTGTGTCTCTTAATCGACCTTTACTCTCTCCTTAAAGTCGTCGAAAAGTCCATACGACCACTAGAAAGTGTAATGTGGTTTGACGGTTTTACTAGCAAAGATTTTCTTTTATTGTTATACCTTAGACTTTGGCAATAGTTACTTGAAAAACATGAGATAATGTGATTTTAGGTGACTAGATAGAATACGAAACTTATTTAGAAAATGAGTACGTATCCCTTTGTCATTAAGTGACTCGATCCGTCTTGAAAGTTTAAAACTATGTAATGTAATACGTTATGGTTTTAAGTAAGGATAACGGTGGCTTTAGTGGTCTTTTCACAGGTTTATATCTCTTAAACACTTCAATTGACACCATCTATTTTTATAAGGTCTAAAGATTAAAAGTGAATTTTCGAGTTTAACATAGTACCCGCGTTTATGACTATTAATTAAAGGAATTTCCCTACTTAAGTGGAAAAAAAAAAAAATTCATAGACGGTCTATGACTTCAGACTTCTTAGTATTAAACAAACGGTTTAATAAAAAGAAAAACTTGATTTTTACCACAAGGTCTTTTTGTTTCCCCCCCTAAAACAAGTCCTATGTGTTCATAAAAGAAGTTCCACTGGAAAGAGGAAACTGTAAGTCGTCTTGACAAAATACGTATACGGGTAAAACAGCGTGTCTTATAATTTTCCTTTACTTAAGTTCCCAGTTCTAAACTATTTTGATTCTTAACATGATGAAATAGTTCCCGTAAGAATCCACTTTGACTACTAAAAATAAAATTAATAACGTTTACATACGACCACTTCTTATGTGGCTGATGATTATCAACCCGCGGTGATCCCGTGGTGATAGAACTAAGTACGACTCCACGACAGTCAAAATTGACGGTAACAAAGACGTGGTAACCACGACTATTGTCGGGGCCCCCTTTCCATTTATTACAGAACCATAATTAGACTTTTACCAAATGAAGTACCAACGGACTTTCATAATCACTGGAAGTCTTTAGACTTCTTGGTGTGGTACTCTTAGTCAATCCGTCTGTCAATCAAAAGGACGGAGTCTCTAACATGACACAAATAAAGGAGATTTTGCAGAAAACTCTCTCAATCGGACTTCGTCTCTATCTTTAGATTTATTGGTCCCTCCGGACTATATAGTTATGTGTCAGAAGACTCCTTTTGAATACGAGAAGACGGGGGACCACCATCCGGTAGTTGTTACGTCGGCTAATGTGTCGTCCTGATGAGGTACATTCGTTTCCTCATACCAAAGGAACAACTATACCGTCTCCGTAATAAAATGTCGATGTCAAAGACGTAAGTGTAAGTTCTAGATTGATACGAACTTTCCATTACAATTTTTTTTAGGGAAAATCTCTTACCGTAACTTTGTACATATGATAGTACATTCTTTGCTTAGCGGTCAGATACAAGTTACGTCCTATGTCCTACGAACCCCGACCACGTGCCCCTACTGGGTCTCTCTACAATACACCTCCTCCACCCTCCCCCAAGTACAAACCCTTGCGTATATGTGGGCACCACCTAAGTACAGTTACATACCGTTTTAGTTATGTCATAACATTTCATTTTATTTCATTTTTATTTTAAAATTTTTTTGTTATTTTATTTATTTCAGAGAAACCAGACTTTTTTTTTTTTAGGGAAAATTTTAGCGTAGTTTTTAAGAATCCTTATTTGGACTGGTTCCTCCTCTTTCCGAATATAGGACTATTGATATTTTGTAATTATTTCCTTTGACTTCTACTGAGCTTCTTTTCCTTTCTATAGGGTACGAGGACTTAATCTTCTTAATTATAACAATTTTACCGGTATAATAGGTTTCGTTGGATGTCTAAGTTAAGTTAAGGATAGTGTAATAGGTATTGTGGAAAGTTTCTTGAACTTGTTTATTAGGGTTTTAAATGTACCTTGATATTTTCTGGGTCTTATCGGTTTCGTTAAGAATTCTTTTTCTTGTTTTGTCTTTCGTATTACGAAGGTCAGAAGTCTGTTATAATGTTTCGATGCCACTAGTTTAGACTATGACCGTGTTTTTGTCCGTATGCCTAGTTATCTGTACTTTTCTACGAGTTGTAACGATTCATAATCTGTTGACGTTTATTTATGATGTTACTACTTGGTAGAGTGTGGTTAGACTTGCCGGTATTAATTTTTCAGATGTTTATTCTTTACGACCTCTCCCACACCTTTTTTTCTCTTGGGAGGATGTGACAACCACCCTTACATTTAACCACACCGGTGATACCTTTTGTCATGTCTCCAAGGAGTTTTTTGATTTTTATGTCAACGGTATACTAGGTCGTTAGGGTAAGGACCCGTATATAGATCTGTTTTGATTAAGTTTCTCTATGTGCGTGGGATACAAGTATCTTCGTGATAAATACTATCGGTTCCGTACCTTCGTTTGATTTACAGGTAGTTGTCTATTTACCTATTTCTTCTAAGTCAAGTCAAGTCAAGTCAGCGAGTCAGTACAGACTGAGAAACGCTGGGGTATTTAGCGTCGTGCGGTCCGGAGGGACAGGTAGTGGTTGAGGGCCTCAAGTGAGTCTGAGCGCAGGTAGTACAGTCACTACGGTAGGTCGGTAGAGTAGGAGACAGCAAGGGAAGAGGAGGACGGGGGTTAGAGAGGGTCGTAGTCTCAGAAAAGGTTAGTCAGTTGAGAAGTGTACTCCACCGGTTTCATGACCTCAAAGTCGAAATCGTAGTAAGGAAGGTTTCTTTAGGGTCCCGACTAGAGGAAGTCTTACCTGACCAACCTAGAGGAACGTCAGGTTCCCTGAGAGTTCTCAGAAGAGGTTGTGGTGTGAAGTTTCCGTAGTTAAGAAGCCACGAGTCGGAAGAAGTGTCAGGTTGAGAGTGTAGGTATGTACTGGTGACCTTTTTGGTATCGGAACTGATCTGCCTGGAATCAGCCGTTTCATTACAGAGACGAAAACTTATATGATAGATCCAACCAGTATTGAAAAGAAGGTTCCTCATTCGCAGAAAATTAAAGTACCGACGTTAGTGGTAGACGTCACTAAAACCTCGGGGGGTTTTAATTCAAAAGTGGCAAAGGTGGTAGATAAAGGGTACTTCACTACCCTGGCCTACGGTACTAGAAGTAAAAGACTTACAACTCGAAATTCGGTTGAAAAAGTGAGAGGAGAAAATGAAAGTAGTTCTTCGAAAAATCAAGGAGAAGTGAAAGACGGTATTCCCACCACAGTAGACGTATAGACTCCAATAACTATAAAGAGGGCCGTTAGAACTAAGGTCGAACACAAATCATGAATCGGTATTTTTTCTTACTTTATTACGGTAAAAGTCGTTGTACCTATGTTGACAGTAGTATGAGTCACTTAATTGAGTCTCTTTTTATGGGATACTACAGTAAATGTACANCTCCAATAACTATAAAGAGGGTCGTTAGAACTAAGGTCGAACACAAATCATGAATCGGTATTTTTTCTTACTTTATTACGGTAAAAGTCGTTGTACCTATGTTGACAGTAGTATGAGTCACTTAATTGAGTCTCTTTTTATGGGATACTACAGTAAATGTACACCTGAGATTTCATACCGTGTTTAATTGTATAGATGTTTTGTCTTTGTGTGAGCGTCTGCATCTCTTGTGTCATCACCAAGGGTTTCCGCTCTCCCCATTCCTGACCGTCAAGTTCCGTTCGTCTACGTTTGATAAGATATAGTCTACCTATTTGTTGTTCCTGGATGACATATCGTGTTCCTTGATGTAGGTTAGGAGACACTACTTGGTGTTAGTTTTATATATATAAATACATATTGACTTAGTGAAACGATATGTCGTCTTTAATTGTAACATTTTATGTAATATGAAGTTATTTTATTTTTACAAAATTTTATGGTTTTCTCCTAGATTTACACAAATTAGAAAATCACTGATTTTACGTCCACTTATTCAGCGGTAGTACTATTTCCGACTCCTATCCCAGAGACCACTTCTATTGGTTACGGACGAATTAAGAGTCCCCGTAAGGACGGTAGAGAAGAGAGGGTCACGAGACTCCGAACCGAGAGGTACAGTCACTTTTGGAAACGATGGGAGGTAACTCCTTGTTTGATATTAGGGTCTCAAAAAACGAAAAAATATTTGGTTCGAATTTTTTACTCAAGATTCCCAGAAGTGCATATTAATATTTCCCCTTCAACTGGTCCAAAGTTTCCGACGGGAGATACGGTGTAAGATAAAGGTGTCTCTAGAGTAGTTAAGTCAAGTCAGCGAGTCAGTACAGGCTGAGAAACGTTGGGGTAGCTGATGTCGTACGGTCCGGAGAGACAGGTAGTGGTTGAAGACCTCAAATGAGTTTGAGTACGGGTAACTCAGTCACTACGGTAGGTTGGTAGAGTAGGAGACAGTAGGGGAAGAGGAGGACGGGAGTTAGAAAGGGTCGTAGTCCCAGAAAAGTTTACTCAGTCGAGAAGAGTAGTCCACCGGTTTCACAACCTCAAAACCGAAGTTATAGTCAGGAAGGTTACTTGTCAGTCCTAACTAAAGGAAATCCTACCTGACCAACATAGAGGAATGTCAGGTTCCCTGAGAGTTCTCAGAAGAGGTTGTGGTGTCAAGTCTTCGTAGTTAACAAGTCGTGAGTCGAAAGGAATATCAGGTTGAGAGTGTTGGTATGTACTCATGACCTTTTTGGTATTGGAACTACTCTACCTGGAAACAACCGTTTCATTACAGAGACGAAAAATTATACGACAGATGCAACCAGTATTGAAAAGAAGGTTCCTCATTCGTAGAAAAATAAAGTACCGACGTTAGTGGTAGACGTCACTAAAACCTTGGGGGGTTTTATTTCAGACGGTGACAAAGGTGACAAAGGGGTAGATAAACGGTACTTCACTACCCTAGCCTACGGTACTAGAAACAAAAGACTTACAACTCGAAATTCGGTTGAAAAAGTGAGAGGAGAAAGTGAAAGTAGTTCTCCGAAAAATCAAGAAGAAGTGAAAGACGGTATTTCCACCATAGTAGACGCATAGACTCCAATGACTATAAAGAGGGCCGTTAGAACTAAGGTCGAACACAAAGTAGGTCAGGTCACAAAGAGGGTCAGGTCACAAAGAGTACTACATCAGACGTATCTTCAATTTATTCGTCCCACTGTTATATGACGGAACTGGATGAGGAAAAGGACAAACCTTGGTCAGACAACAAGGTTCCGGTCAAGATTGACAACGAAGGACTGGACGTATGTCCAAAGAGTTCTCCGTCCAGTCCATCAGACCATAAGGGTAGAGAAAGTCTTAAAAGGTTCCAAATAACACTAGGTGTGTCAGTTTCCGAAACCGTATCAGTTATTTCGTCTTTATCTACAAAAAGACCTTGAGAGAACGAAAAAACTACTAGGTCGTTTACAACCGTTAAACTAGAGACCAAGGAGATGGAAAAGATTTTGGTCGAACTTCTAGACCTTCAAGTGCCAAGTACATCACTACTTCGAACCGAACCTCTTAGAACTCGTAATGAAATGATCGTACATTCTACTCACGTTAACACACCATCAAACTCGTAAGAAACCGTAACGGAAAGAAACCCTAACCTTACTTTTGACTGAAAAAGGTCCAGACACCGGGGACGACTCAAAAGGTTTAAACGACCGTGTAACTCACGTCGTGAAAGTGTCGTAGTAGGAAGTCCTAAACTTTATTGAGGTGACCTTAAGGTAGTGGAGGTGATCGAAACAAGCATCACTACAAAGGATTCCGGGTGAACTGATTCTACAGTATCTTCGTCTGTTTTAGGGGTGTGTCTCGAGATTGGACCGGGAGAGATGTGAAACCCTGTCTCAACGTCTAGACCTACAACCTCTCTTAAGACTTCCGGTCCCAATGGTCTCTGTAGGCACATAGTGTTCTCTGTAGGTACATAGTGTTCTCTGTACGTACATAGTGTTCTCTGTAGGCACATAGTACTCCCTGTACGTACATAGTGTTCTCTGTAGGCACGTAGTGCTCTCTGTACGTACATTTTGTTCTCTGTAGGCACATAGTGCTCTCTGTACGTAATAGTGTCCTCACCACCGCGTCACCTCTGGACTCCCCTTTTCTGCTCGTTCCTTCCCTTGTCCTGGGTCCCGACCACCGAGGACTCCGTCTATCTCTTCGTCTGAGACTCTGAAAATTGGGAGAGGGAGAGGGAATGGGGGAACGGGTCTAGAGGGTACCACTCCGCTTTCGATGTCGGTCGGTACGGAGGTCTCGTGTCCGCTCGACGGCAGGTACACCAAATCTTTTTCTCTTGTCAGGTCCCCAACCCACGACCACCGAAACGAGACGTTCGAGGTCCTTCGGCAGAGACACTCCAATAGGTGACCGTTGTTCCTTGTGTCTTCCTCCACCTTTGGGTCTTGAGACGGTCCGACTCGACTCTCTTCTCCCTAACTGATTACTCCCGCTCTTTTCTCTCTGTGGACCTCAGGAAAGAGTGTTCGGAACTTAAGTAGAGTGACCTAAAATGTTGTCGCAGTTTCCGTCTCCCACCCCAGTCCCGGTGGGGAAGAGGAGAAAGTACGGTACAGGTCCACCAGGGGTGCACAAGAGAGTGCTGGCGTAGACCAAGGTCCAGGTGGACCTTTACGAGGTCGTTCGTTGGTCGGGAAGGGAGGGGGTCGGTGGAAGAGCGGTCTGGGGACCTGGTCGGAGGTGCCGAGGAGTCTGAGACGTCGCGGGGGAACACCGCGAGGGAGGAGAGTGAGTAGTCTAGGCCGGACTCTACAAGTGTTGGCCCGGTGGGGCTTACGAGGCGCGTCGGACGGGAATGACCTGAGATGCACATAGTGAGACGGTACAACCAGACAGAGACGGTTTGACGTGCGTGACACCCCACTCCTGAAACGGGTGTAAAGACAACATAAGGACCACGAGTCGTCACAGGGCCACGGACTGTCGTCCGTTTGGTACTTTGGAATCTCCGAGGTGGAAACTGTCACTTGAGAATCTAGTGGACTCCTATGTAAGACGACTCCTTAAGAAGAGAACGAAGTTCGGTATCGAGTTGTAAAACTGAGGGATTTCAGAAGGAAGGGACTGCATGGTAGGATGATTATGAACTGGGAAGGAGACATCGACAGTGGCGTAATAATCCCGACTACAAACGTATATAGGTTGACCGAACCCTCTTTAAATCAAGTGACATATACATAGAAGGGGTGACCTCAAGTTCAAGGGACTTTCGTTTCCGGTGAGGGTCGGGATAAGGAAGTATCCATGAAACGTATCTTAAGTGACGTTTTATACGTAATTAAGGTACAGAGGGTTCTTTCTTTTGGTCAAAAGAGAGTCTTTGTTCCTGTAACCACACTGACCGTCCCCGTCCCTAAATCGTTCAACTTGAAGTCACTACATTATACTTCGTGGTGTCCCCAACATTAAAAGTTTTTCCTAAACTGAGTGCTTTCTACAAATTTGACTTAAAACGATTTAAATAGAAAGGTGACTGAAAGAAGTATTATAGTTTCCACGTCAGTCTACCTTTTGTAAGAATGGAGCTTCTCCTCCGAACCACGTCACCTTTTGCGTGGTCAAAATGTCAGTCTCTCTACACTCACACTTAAAGTGGAGACAAGGAATAAGGAACTTGTTTAGTGAATTGGATCATTAACAGCAGTCCGACCGTCTCTCTAGTCTATATCCGTCTTATGACTACTGCTCTAGTCTATATCCGCCTTATGACTACTACTACTACTTTCATTAATCATAATATTAAACACTCGTGACTTCTGTTTTTACAAGATATCTATTATTTTGTGTTTTAATCTCATATGGGTCTTAAAATCTCGACTGACCTTACGTTTTCATCCTTCAGTTCTTTGTGGACCTCATTGTCCGTTTAAACCGGAACCTTACACCTTACTTCGTCCCGTTTCTGATTATCTCAAAACGGTTCTTTTACGCGACCAGTATCGTTTGTGGGAGAAGGTTGTTGTGTTCTCTTCTGAGATGTGTACCTGTAGTGGTCTACCAGTTGTGGTTTTAGTCTGACTAATATAGGAAGTGTCGGTTTCTACCTCTTCGAGATATGTCAGTGGTTTTTGTTCTGGTCCTCGACTGACACCGAGTCTAGTACTTGAGGAATAATGGTTTAAGTCTGAATTTAACTTCTTTCATCCCTTTTGGCGATCTGGTAAGTCCATACTGGATTTAGTTTAGGGAATACTAATATGTCACCTTCACTCTTTATCTAAATTCCCGGATCTAGACTATCTATCTCACCGGACTACTTGATACCTTACTCCAAACACTGTAACATATCCTCTGTCCTTAGTTCTGGTAGGGGTACCTTTTCTTTACGTTTTTTCGTTTTACCGACAGACTCCTCCGGAATGTTTATCGACACTTTTCTTCTCTCCACTTTTCGTTTTCTCTTTTCCTTTCTATATTCGTAGACTTACGTCTCAAGGTCTCTTATCGTTCTTCTCTATTCTTTCGGAAGAAGTCGTTAGTTACGTTTCTGTATCTCCTTTTGTTGTCTTACCCTTTCTGATCTCTAGAGAAGTACTTTTAATCTCTATGGTTCCCTTGTAAAGTACGTTTCTACTCGAGTTATTCCCTATCTTTACCATACCTGGATTGTCTTCGTCTTCTATAATTCTTCTCCACCGTTCTTATGTACCTTCTTGATATGTTTTTTCTAGAAGTGCTGGGTCTATTAGTACTACTACACTAGTGATTAGATCTCGGTCTGTAGAACCTTTCACTTCAGTTCACCCGGAATCTTTCGTAGCGATGCTTGTTTCAATCACCTCCACTACCTTAAGGTCACCTCGACAAAGTTTACGACTTTCTACTACGACACTTTCACGACGTGAGTTATACGGTTGTTTAAACCTTTTGAGTCGTCACCGGTGTTCTGACCTTTTCCAGTCAAAAGTAAGGTTAAGGTTTCTTTCCTTTACGGTTTCTTACGAGTTTGATGGTGTGTTAACGTGAGTAGAGTGTGCGATCATTTCATTACGAGTTTTAAGAGGTTCGGTCCGAAGTCGTTATGTACTTGGTACTTGAAGGTCTACAAGTTCGACCAAAATCTTTTCCGTATCCTTGGTCTCTAGTTTAACGGTT